>PVIR01029522.1:0-21052 GCA_004026965.1 Petromus typicus | reverse complement strand
TTGACTTGGCCAGCCAGGAGGCCAGGTAATGCTCCTTGGACACATTTCTCTCTCTCTCTCTCTCTCTCTCTCTCTCTCTCTCTCTCTCGCTCTCTCTTTCTTTCTTTCCTTCTTTCTTTCTTTTTCTTTTTTTCTTTCCTCCTCCTCCTCCTTCTTCTTCTCCTCCTCCCCCTCCCCATCCCCCTCCTCTCCCATTTCCACCTCTCCCCTCCTGTTCTTCTCCTCCTCCTCCCCTTTTTTCTGCTTCTCCTTCATTTTCATCCTTGTCTTCTTCTTCCACCTCCCCATCCCCTAAGCTGAGAATCTGGGAGACTATGTCTCATGGTATTAGGAAGAACTTCCTAGTGTGTCCCATCATGTGGGATGGGGGAAGGGAATATATGGCCTTTGCTTTTCTTCCAGCCTCAATATACTTTCTTTTTTTCTCACTCGTGATTACTCTGTGGATACAGGTTAAGTAGCCAGAGAGCTTGGTATTGACTTATTTGTGTGTGCTGTATACACAACCTAGAGTTGTCCACAGGTTTGTTTTATGTCATGTTTTACTATCCTTTTTGTGAATTGCCCTGGTCTCCTCCAGTTTATAAATAGCCTTTTCTTTTTTGGGTTGTTGTTTTGGTCCTGAATACTATCTTGTTTATCACATGGCTGAACATAAAGTTACCTTGTCACATGGCCATGTGCCATATGGTCTTATCCATGGCTAGTGTTGTAATTCTGTCATGTGGTTTAGGCCAACCATCACTTTTTCCCCCCTCTTTTCTATTTTACCAACTGGCCCTATGAAACTGCAGTCTTGTAGATAGGTGCTAAGCCTTTGATTTTAGAGAACATGAAGTCTTCTTCCCTTTTTTCTTTTGAGTTATGTTAACAGGTGCAACATTTCACATGGAAAGAGAAGAATTTCTCCATTTAAAAACTCCCCTCACTTCTTGCCCACAGCAGCCAGTGACAAGAGGCAATGAAGCCAGCTGCTTCAGCTCCCTCTGGGCCTTAGAGACCACCTAAGCTACCACTTTCTCCCTAATCTCTCCTTTGTTTCTTCCTAACAAAATGCAGATAATTTAAAAAGGTATGTCTAGTGGGGTAAGCAGAACAAATGAATAGCATTTAAAACTGAACCAAAGTGACTATGAGTACAGTAAATTCCTTACTTGTGAATGAGTTCCATTCTAGAAGAATGTTTGTGAGTTGGATTCATTTATAAGTCCAACAAAGTGAGCTTTATACACTTTTGAAACAAATATACAATGTAAAGCACACACAAAAAATACAGTAAATCACAACTGCACTGTTCGACTGTACATTATTATACTTTAAGCACAACTGTGACAATGTCTGCCAGACATGTAAACTACTTCTGTTGTTTTGTATCTACAAATGTTCATAATGTGAAGTTAATTCATATCTGTGAAAGTTTGTAACTCATATGATTCTAAGTCAGAGACTTGCAGTATGCAAAAGAAAAGCCATCCTTGTACTTAGGAAAAAGGATTTCCATCTCTACTGCCTTAAGCAAATTACCAAAGTTTTTATTATCATTATAAATGCAAGAGATATTTTTCTCAAATTGTTTCATTCAGCTTACATAAAGAGCCATTGATTGACTCAACTGTGTGGCTAAGGGAACCCTGTTCAGAGTGAAGGAATCCATCTTGATCTATGAGCGTCAAAGGACAAGGTAAGGCCATCAAGTGATTCAAATCTCCTTCTCTTGAATGAGTTAATGGGCCCAAACAGGGAAAATGTGTCATGTTTTCTTGTTTGTATATCATTCTAAGACTCAGACAGAGACATCTGTCTAGTAGAGCTTGAGTTTCAAGAGATATATGGGACTGTTCCTTCTACAGGGTATGCTATCCTAAGAAGCCAAAATCTAGTTTTCTCTCTTGCTTTATAGGCTCTAAGACTAGATATGGGAAGCATTTTGGACCTTGCCATTTTGAACCATAGATTTCACCAACTTTACCACTGGGCTGTATCCTTGATAAGCAAGAAAGGTTTGAGTTTGACAGTTTATAGTATGAACAGCTTATCTACTATTGCAATATGGTTTGGGTTCCATAAAAACTAGCAAATGGTGAGAGATCGGCTGGGATGGGACTTTAAATTATGAGGCTATTCCTCAATTACAACGTTTCTACTTAAACATTGAAGGTCGAGGGATATCTCTTTTTGTTAAATGTTTTGTGATTCTTTAATTCAGAAATATTCAGAAACTATTATTTAGAGTCACTCCTGAGGAAGAGGAAAATATGTTGGATGGTACAGTTCTGAGAGCTTTACCTGTCTCTCTGGGGAGCATGGACTTTTCTTTTTTTATTTTAGGTTTTTTGAGACAGGGTCTCGCTTTGTAGTTCAGGCTGGCCCTGAGCTCAGCCTCCAACTCACATCACATCAATCCTCCTCCTCTGCCTCCCGAGTGCTGGGATTACAGGCGTGAGCCACCACGCCCGGCACTGTGGTATGTGGTACTGGCTGCTGCTGGGCGTCAGTCTCCACACCCAGTATGGTATGTGGTTACCGGGGATCGAACCCGGGTCCTTGCACTTGCAAGACAGGTGCTGGAACCACTAAACTAAGTCCCCGGCCAACATGGACTTTTCTGATCTGTTTTATGATACCAGGAGATCACTTTAACCTCCTCTCTATAGTCCCCAGGTCAGTAAATCAGATTCCCTTTGAAGTCATAGGCATCCAGCAGTGCAAAGGATGACTAGGCCTATTGTCCAAAGACCTCATTGTTTTGCAGATGGGTTTTAAACTTTGATGTTTGTTTTTGACTTATGACAAGATGTTCAGTTCATCTTGGCCACTTACTGTACCCCAGGTGAAAGACAGAACTATAATTTTAGTGAGGGACTACAAGTGATATGTCAACTGCTCTTACTGTGGGGATGCAAAGGGTATAAAAAGTCTGTTAACTATATTAAAATGAGTGGGGTCATACAATAAACAGAGGAAAATCCAGCTATCTACTCAAATGTGGCCTTCTGCAGCCTTGTCAGTTTCCTTGCAGTGTTCCCATTCTCCCTATAGTGAAGCCTGTGGGAGAATATAAGATGGTATATGACCTCCACCTCATTAGTGAGGCTGTTATTCCAATTCATCCTCTCATAGCAAATCCATATGCAACTCCTTCCCAAATTCCAGGGGACACTGGAATTTCCATCCCCCTATATCCTGACTCCCACTTTGTTTGCCTTTGATGAAGAAAACCCCATTTCAAGAGAAAAGCACAATAGACTTGGACAATCTTTCTACAAGGTTTTAAAGGTAGTCTTCACCTTTTTGCTTGGGCCCTAAAGACTTGAGGAACCTAAAACTTAAACAGAGAACCATTCTACAGTATGTATATAATATTCTAGTTTGCAGGCCTACTCAGGAGTTATCTAACCATAACACTGTACACACTCTTTATTTTCTAGCTAACAAGAATATAAAGCCTTCAAAGAAAAGGCTCAGATATGCCCGCCCCAAAAGTTTAGTATCTGAGGTATGTTCTTATATCCAGAGAACAATAACTATATAGGGACATGACCTGAGCTATTAGCAAGAGCTATTGGGCCTCTTATCTCCAAACAACAGCCTGGTTCTTTTCCTGGGGATGACATACTTTTGTAGGATCTGGCTACCTAATTTTTGACTAATGGCAGAGCTAAGGTATGAGGTTATCAAAGGCCCTGAAACTATGCACCCAGGATGGACAAAATGACAGATAATGCCTTTAAGGAAACAAAACATCTCATTACTTATGCTCCAACTCAGGCAAAAAAATCTGAATTAAGAAAACTTTTCTTCCTGTATGTATTAGACAACAGGGAAATTGCTTTGTGAGGTCTTGACCCAAAGGGCAGGACAAGAACCCTGCCCAGCCCTGAATGCTTTTCAAAAAATTAAATGGAGTGGCCACTGGGTATCCACTCTGCCTGAGAGCAGTAGCAGCTGGACTGCACTATAGGACAGAAGCTAGAAGTTGTGACTCCCCATCAGGGCAGAACTCTTCTGGAGACAATAAGTTGCATGTGATTAAAAGGGGAATAGGTGGGCTGGGGATTTAGCTCAGTGATTCTGGTGCCTGCCTTGCAAGCACAAGGTCTCTAATTTGATCCCTGGTAACCACATAACAATGCCGGACATAGTGGCTAAGGCCCACCAGCGTCAGTACCTCAAACCACAATGCTGGGCGTGGTGGCTCACGCCTGTAATCCCAGCACTCAGGAGGCAGAGGCAGGAGGTTTTCTGAGTTCAAGGCTGAGTTCAGGACAAGCCTGAACTACAAAGTGAGACCCTGTCTCAAAAAAAAAAAAAAAAAAAAACCAAACAAAACCTAAAAATATAAAATAAGATAAATTAACATTAAAAAGGGGAACAAGTTATCAAGTATTAAGCCACATTTTAGACACCTCTGAGGTTATTTTTAAAAGAAATTCCACTACTCTCAATCCTGCCTCTTTGATTCCTCTAGACCCAAACCTGTAGGTGAACAAGTAATCCACCGGACATACACCACCAGGCAGAACATCAATGACCTGCCACTCTGGAGCACTGAGGCAGTATGGTTCACTAATAGAAGTAGCTTTGTCCAAAAGGACATCAAAAGGCAGGTTATGCATTTGTAAGCTCACAAGTCATGGAAGCTAAATCTCTTTCCCCCAAGAACCTCTGCTCAAGAGGCAAAGCTGGTAGTTTTTACTCAGGGATTGACAGAGGGTGAAACATTTATACAGACTCCAGATATGTTTTTTTTTTCTGTTGTTACATTCTTCTACAGCAATCTAGAAGTAAAAAGGCTTACTGATAAATAAAGAATCATCTATAAAACAGACAGGAAATTACACAATTCCATCTTCCCTGATAGTCATGCATTGTAAAGGACATCAGAGAGATATATGTAATATCTGATTAGGAAATCAAAAGTCTGATAGTGCAGACAAAAGGACAGCCTTACAGCCCTCCCTTTTTCTCAGTTCCTGAGAAACTATTAAAAACAGTCTATATTCCCTAGGACAATAAATAGGCCTTAGGAAAAAGGAATAAAAAAGGGACTCTGGTGATATTTGGGAAATAAACTGGATTTTCCTCAAGGGATACAGTGGAAGGCTATAAAAACACTTCAAAATTCCTTCCATATGGGAGCAGATGCTACGTTTAAAAAGGACACTCAATTTTTTTCCCACAGGAATAGGACTAACAGTAACCACTGACAGATCTGCAAAGCTTCCCCATGCTATGCCCACAATAACCCAGGCAAGTCCAAACTACCTCCTTTACTGGAACCTGTGCAGTGGAGGATGTACCCTGGGGAGAATCAGCGATTGTATTGTACTCATATGCTACGATATGGAGGATTTAAACAAATATTGGTCCTAATTGACACCATTACAGTCTGGATTGAAGCCTTTCCTACCTGCTCAGAAAAGGCTACAGAAAGAGTCAAGATGCTTCTTAAGTAAATGATCCTCAAATTTGGACTAGCTCAGTTTCTCCAGAGTGACATTGGGCCTTCTTTTACCTCTCAAATAATTATGATATGGCAGAATCTTAAGGATTCTTAAGGTATTAAGGATTACCATCTAGATTCCACCTGGTGGCTTCAATATTCTAGAAAAATTGAAAGAATCAACCGGACCTTAAAGCAAGGTCTGGAAGAGCTGGGCACAGTATGGCAGGCTACCCAAATGTATGGGAACAGAGTCCTGCCAGCTTCTGCCCCAAGTGTGTGTGTGTGTGTGTGTGTGTGTGTGTGTGTGTGTGTGTGTGTGTGTGTGTCTGTGTGTCCATCTACTGTTGCCCTGGAGACTAAGTGCTTATAAGATCTTGGAAAGAAAGTTCTTTTGCAGACCAAGTAAAGCCAAACTGGAAGGGCTCCTTCAGTGATTTTGTCATACCCACTGCAATAACAGTGGCGGAGAAAATTAGATTCATCTTCCAGAGTAAAGCCAATTACACCTGAAGAAAAAGACTACCCAAAAGAAAAATTTGCTACTGTGAGCTTCTGGGAGAGTTGGGATTTCTCTTCAAAGAACAAGACTCCAGTGCTGCTGCAATAAGCAAACAGGGTCTTGCTTAAGGCCATGGCTCCCTGACACTTGATACATTCTTACATACATTTGCTCTCACAGAAAGGACAGAAATCTGACTTGTTTCTCATATTTAGCCTAATGGTAAAGTTTCCACCCATCAAATAGGCTGATCCATAAACAGCTACCTCTTTTTTCAATGTCTTCTGACAGGTGTTTTTTCAACCCAGCCAGTAAGCCACAACACCTCAAGGTAGATGGAGAACACAAAATCTTCAGTAAGCAAGATTTATCTTCCTTCCACCTAGAAGAAGTTATAAAAGACCTCTGCTCCTCCAAAACTCTCTTAAAGAATTACAGAGATTTATGTCTCTTTGGGAAATGAGATAGAGTAATACAGTGAGTATCAGACTGGCTGGAGAGGAAGGTATGATCAGATGACAAGACACATGTGCCAGATAATTCTTAGAACCCATATGTGAACTTCTCCCCAGAACCCTCAATATATGATGAGTAAAAAGGACACATCCCACTAGAAGCCCCCTACCATGGCTTTCCACATGCTACCCCATCTTGTACCTCCAGGGTGTGCTTTGGTTTTATACTTTTACTTTATTTTGGTTCTTAGTTTTCCTGTCTGTTATTTGGCCAGGCTTGCTCTGTGGAGCCAGTTTCTCCCTTACCCTAGGAAGGAACCTAGAAACTATCTCCAGACTGTGACTCCAGCACCCCAAAACCCAGTTATGGTACTTTGGACCAAGCCGTATGTCATAGTCACTTTCTCATTGCTGAGACACAAAGCCTTTTAGTGATTTAGAGGTTTGTTTTCTTGTTTGTAGAGGTTTCATTCTGTCATCAGTTGGCCTCAGGCAGTATGGCATGGTAGAAGTGTCTGGGTAGAAGAGAGCTGCTCACAGCATAATGGACAGAAACGAGTAAAGGGAGGAGCTGGGGGAAAAGATAAATTCTTCTAGGACACAGTCCTGGCTGCCAAAGAAACAGGATACATGACTGTCAATCTAGCCTCTATAGTAGAAGATAAAGGCTCTTAACATGAAATAAGGGACTTCAATATGCCATATGGTTAAAAAGGTATAATACATGATCACTATAAGCATAGCAAGTGACATTATGGTATGGAAAATGTAAAAAAAAGAAGATAAAAATTGTAGACCTTACATGTCCAGTACTTAATGCATATAAAATAATCCACTTAGAACAACTCTTTAGAGTAGGAACTGTTGATTTCATGGTAAAGAAACTAAATCAATAGAGTGATCAAACATATTTCCCAAGGTCACCCAGAAAGGAAGTCTGATTCCAGAACTTGTGTTTTTGCTACTATTCCTACTGCTTCTGCACTGAGAGGATTAAGATGGAATTACAGAAAATGTAGGAAGTAGGGAGAAATGAGCTAAGAAATAAATGATCAGAGAGCTAGAGTGACCTCCATAAGAGTACAGTCTGTACCAGAAATCCTTGGACAAGCATGTTTCAATGAATGTTGATTATATTAGTTTGCTACTACTCTATTAAGGTAGCACAAACGGAGTGGCTCAAAAAGAGAAATGTATTATCTCATATTTCTTGGCAGTTAGTAATCCCAGATCAAGCTATTGGTGGTATTAGTTTCTTCTGAGGGTTATGAGATCTTTCCTTGCTTTCTGGTGGTCTGACAACAGTCTAGTGTTCTTTGGCTTTCAGAGTTTTGATCCTAATCTCTTCTTTCACATATCATCCTCCCTAATTCTCTTCATTCTGTATATGCCTATCTTCAAACCTCCCCTTTCTACAAGAATACTAGTAACATTAGACTATGGTCCCACTCATTCCATTATGTCTTCACCTTAATTACACCTGAAATAACCCTATTTCCAAACCATATCACTTGCTGAAATAGTGGGGATTAGAATTTCAATACATGAATTTGAGGGAACACAATCCAACTCAGCAGTGGTCAACAAATGCAACAGAGAAGTCACTAATGATATAGACAGATAAATTATTGGATTTGACAAGACTGATTTCAATAGCATGATAGGTATTGCTGGTAGGCATAGATGATGGAAATTAGCATGGAGTAGGGGTTTAGGAAAGAAAATGTATGGAATAATGATAGATGATTCTTTATATAAGCTTGATATGACCAGAAAGGTAGCAATTTTTCTACATAATGTAGACCACTGTGGAGCATTTACCAAGAAATTTGACAGTTTAAATAGAAATTTTATGGTTTGGTGGTGTTATATGTGAAACCAAATCATTAGAAAATGTGATGTAAAATCAACAACTGGATTTTGGGCAGACATCTGCACCACATGTGGTAGTATTGCCATAGAGATTGTTGCTCTAAGAAATTCAGGGCAGGATATTTATACTGAAGCTTCTCTGTTCAAAAATGCAGAAATAATTATAGAAACTAAGGACCTTTATGTATATCCCTCCTGAATGTTAATGTTATTTAAATAAGTAAAAGAATGTTTGACATTTTTTCATTCATTGGAAATGGAATATCTTCTCTGTCTGGAGATACTCTTCTAAAATGTAAGCATTCAAATAACTACAAATTCAAATCGAGGTTTTGAGTTGTACAGCAGGAAGGAGTGAGGATTTAAGAGATTGATTTCAGTGCCTGCTGCGTGTTTTCATTTCTCTTAGTGAAGACCAGTTGCTGTATTTCTGAAACAGAGAAGTTCTGAGAGCAAAGATGCACGACCGAAAATACGGAATTGGTCTCCTATGTATGTTGAAAACTCCAGCATGAAAGAAATGCTTTATTCCTTTTCAAACTTCCCTACTGTTTTGATGAATTCATTTTTCACATGATCCTGCAGGACCAAATTTTGTGCTCCCACCTTTAGGCTGGAGACTGTTTAGTCTTGTGTGCTAATGACTGATTTCCCCAGAGTGTGACCTCCTGGCAGCCAGTAGCTTTTGAACTTCTTGTTACAGCTAAGCTTGCTCAGTGAGGTGCACTTTTCTCTTCCTTCTGTTTCTACCCGACAGTTTTCATCTGTTCACATGTGAGATTTCACCCTGAGCACGTTGGATTCATACTATGAATTCTGCATCACATGAAAATGTCTGCATTCTCAGTTCCACAAACATTCTCTGCTGAGGAATGAAGGAAATCAACATTGAAATCTTGTCGAATTTCCTACTGAGAGAGCCCAACGAATCTGCAAAAAAGGGCCTCATCATAGTGCAGATCTTTCTTCTTAAATTTTTTTGGGAAGTTTATTTCATTTAATGAAATATTGACTAAAAGAAACTACCCTCTGTAAATATTCATAAATGTTTATCAGAATAATGGATCCTTTTCTTGATTATAGTGATGATTTTTAACATATAAACATATAAACACATAAATATATGTTAAAAATTAAGAATTTATATATAAGTGCAGTTTCTGTCAAGTACAAATCAACAAAGCTGTTAAGAAAATATATGAGCCCCTAAGCAAATTTTCTGGTGTGTGTGTGTGGGGGGGAGGTCTTTCATTAACATGGCTGTATCCCAGAAGTTGGCTACAGTTGCTCACATACCCATGTATTCATTGTGGCTGGCATGGACATGCTCTGTTAGGTGGGACAGGGTAGGTGCTAGAGATAAACATGCAGTGTACACTACAAATCAGAAAAACCTGAATAAAAGTCCAATGATTTCTAGATAAAACTCTGAAATGATATATTAGAAAATTTTTAATAGTGTATTAGTCAGCTTTCTCACTACTGGGACAAAATACACAATACCTGGCACTTAAAAGAAGAGCAGTTTATCTTGGTTCACAGTTTCAGTGGTTTAGCTGGAACCAAGGCAGAAATGACATAGTCAAAGTACATAGTAGAGGAAAGCTGCTTACCCCATAGCAGCCAAGGATAGGAGAGAATGAAGAGGAAGAACTAGGGATAAGAATACATCCTTCCATGTCATGCCCCTAATGACCTGCCACTATTCAAGCCTATCTTTTACAACACACTCATCTGTTAACTTGTCAGTGGACTAATGCACTGATGGGTTTAATGTGTCCAGTATCCAATCACCTTTCCTACCTCTTGCTGCTGAGCACATGAGACTTTGGGGGACTTTTTAGTTATAAACCGTAACATTCAGCCCCTGGCCCACAAAAAGCTGGTATCTATTTCATCATGTAAAAAGCATTTATCTTATCTCTAAGAGTTTCCAAAGTCTTATTAAGTTTTGGAACTGCTGAAAAATTTGTCTAAAGTCCCTTCTGAGACTTAAGACTCTGAGGCTCTTAGCTGTGAACCCCTGTAAAAATATTTTTTAAAAATACTAGTATTTCCAACATGCCATGGTACAAAGCAAATACTACCTTTCCAAATGGGAGAAATAGGGAGATATAAAGGAATTGGACCAAAGCAATATTGAAACACAGAAGGTCAGACATTTAATCATGTAACTTCAAGGGAACAGGTAGTGAGATGTGAGTTTCAGAATTTGGGAGCTCCACCTCTATGGCCTCACTGGTTGTGGCCCAGAATGGCCTCTCTCATCAGCTAACTCTGATATCTTTCTGCAATTTTCCTCAACAGATGTTCTATATTCCTGATATCTCCAACTTCCTAGCACCTCCACTGCACCTTTGAATTCATTTTCACAGCTGTATACATCACCCTCTCAGGGGCATGCTGATTGGCATTCTTTTGAAACCTAGGTGGGAGCTGCCATGATTCCACAACTCCTGCATTATTCATATCTTAAAAACAAGTACTCTGTGTATAACAAAGTCTGGGGTCATCTGCAACAGTAGTCTGACCCCTTGGGACCATGGATATAGAGGTCTCTGAGTACCTGGATGATTGTGCATGGTGAAATGAATCCCAGGGAACCAATTCGCTATTTGATCCCTCTCAAGTCCAGTAGCTCTCTTTTCAAATGAAAATTTATATTTTTGCACCTTGGAACCAATAATGGGTAGAGTCTTTTTGATCCCCAAGATGCTCTCAACCTATCCTTATTTTCTGATGGAAAGTTCTTAGTTTCTTTAATGCTAATTCTTTTGTTAGCTACCACACTGTTCTTTGTCCTAATTTTACAAGTTCTTCCTTTCTGATGAAAACACATCATTCAGCTCTCAATTCTTTTTGCTCTAAATTATTACCACAAATCTGGCTAAAAAGCAACTATCAGAGTCCATGAGACAGCCTGAATACTGGGCTACCTTGAAACTACCTTGAAAGTTCCTTTGCTAGATCAATTAGTTTGCCACCTTTAAATTCTGCCTTTTATAAAGTGTTAAGACATGGACAAAATGTAGACATATTCTTTGCCATAATGAAACATATGTGGCCTCTATTACATTTTCTAGTAGAATCATTATTCAAAGCTGGCTTCTACTTTCCTCATTCCTAATATCATTCTGTCTTTCTGAGCTCTAATCAGTATTTTCCATCAAACACTGCTAATGACACTGTAAAGCTTGTTTAGACTGCATCTCCAAACTTTCCGATTTCGCCTACAGACAAGCTCCAAAAGTTTCTAAACTTATAGTCCTATGCAGTCACAGCAGCAACCCCACTCCTGGTACCAATATTCTATATTATTAAACTTCCTCATCACTGGGAGAAAATACCTGACATTTGTATTTAAAGGAGACAAAGTTTATTTTGCTTAAAGTTCAGTGGATATTCTTCATATTTGGCTGGATTCGAGGCAGAAACAGTACAAGGAAAAAGCATGGTAGAGGAAGCTGCTCTCTAGGAAGGAGAGAAAGAAACAGAGAGAGAGAGCAAGAGAAAAAGACAGAGAGAGAGACAGAGACAGACAGACAGAGGAGGAAAAGTGAGGAGGATGAGATCTAAACCTTAACATATAGTTATATATAGTAATAGCTACTTTTTTCTTTTTGTTGCTACTATCTGAGTTTTTATCTTTTCCTCCTTTACAAAGGGGTAGATTTAGTATTTCTAAAACAAGTAAGAACATTTATGGTATTTTCCTCCATATTATCACTTTTTCTTATTCTTTTCTTCCTTCTTTCTTCTTCTAGACCAGTGATGGCAAATCTTTTAGAGCTGTCAATGATACAATCAGCCTGCTGTGGCATCCATGCCATAAGTTCACCATCGCTATTTTAGAGTAAAACTAAATGTTTTTTCTCCTTCCATAGGTGTCTTTTCAGGGTAAAGTAGAAAATGAGGAGGAACAGTGAAAATGTATAGGGATAGGAACTCATGATAATCTAGGGGAAGACTTTCTGACTTCAGCTAGGATTTGCTCTCTCCCTTGGATTCTCATTAGTGAAATAAAGTTATCTTTAAGTTTTCCAGGTTCTTAGTGTTAATACTCAAATAAAGTAATCCAAGCCTCATGCCTTAGTCCCTTCCTACATGTTTCTTAGGGCTTCAAAGAAATGTTACTTTTCATACATTCCAATTTCCTACTTCTCTGTATTGAATTACTTCTTCTACAAAACCCTACCTAGATCCTCAGGATTTCTTTGCTCCAAGACCTGGATTCTCAAGGCCAATGAATGCAAACCCAAGTCTGGTACTAATGATAACTGTACTAGTTCCATCTGGGAAAGTGTATTAGCTTAACAGCTCACTTGTAATTTCATGAAACACAGAGCAGACCCAAGCAACCTGCATTCTTGACTTTAGGCAGGAGAAAATATATGGTCTATTAATGTATAACTCTAGATGCCATCTATACTAACAAGAAACTGAGCTACAGAAACTTCAGTAGGTCTGGACAGCATCAATCTGAGACAATTAACTCTCATAATATCTGTGCATGCAATCAAAAAGACTTCTGAATTTTACTTGAATCCCTTTGTTTTTACTTCCTTAAAACTATTGTTTATTACTGTTATTGTTTTTAACAGTACTGTGGATTAGACCCAGAGACATGGCACTGAGCTATATCCCCAGCTCATTTTATTTGTTCATCCGTCCATCCATCCATTCATTTATTATAGACAGGTTCTTGCTAAGTTACTAACCTGCTTAGGCTGGTTTGAACTTGTGATCCTCTTTCCTCAGCATCCCAGAGTACTGGAACTACAGGCATATGCCACTACACCCCATTTAAATCTCCCTTCAAAAACTTCAATGGTTTTGAGGAGCAAGAATGCAGTTTGGAGAAAACTTTTCTATCTTTTCATTCAGTCCATCTTTTGAATAAAGTGGCCTTTTTGCCTTAAAATTTTGTCTTTTGATTTAATTGGTCTGTCATATGGTGAGCAGCTGGACTTGAGTTCTAAGCTGTTGGACTGCAAATGCTTTTTCAAAAGTATTAGCAGAGCCCAGGTGCCACTGAATGCCACTCAGGCCTGCAACTTTCCTGCCATGTGATCTGCCCCAGAAGCCTGTGGAAAGGCTGGGCAAGTAGGGAGTGGTGGGGTCATGCAGTGGGTCCTGGCCGAAAGGGTCCCAGGTGCCATTAAGCAGCATTTGGGCCCACAGCTTTTTGGGGGATTGGGGTGAGACCAGAAAGCCTCGGAATCCCTGTTTCCTGTAGGCCAAACTGGACATGGCTTATGCATGGGGACGAGCCACCAGGGGCACCACCTACTTATCTGTGGACACTGAATAAATGTGGCAGCAGTACTGGAACCTAGACAGTGGCCTTCAGTGAGTTCCTCTACTCAGTCCATTATGTCGAAAAAACACTCACTGGGAATAGTGGGGCAATCCTGTTGACCACAGCCATTGAACTGAGATTATCTAAAAGCCATTCAAATCCAAGGACGACAAGCCAAGAAGGAGCCATCTTCTAAGGGTTCCAAATATTAAGAAGAGATTTGCAACAAACATTACCCAGACAGCAGGGAAGGATTTAAACCAGTATCATCAGCAATGACAAAGGAATCAAAATGAGAAAAGATTTAAAAACCCAGATGCAAAGATTATCACCAGAGGGTAATCCAGGGAAAAGGGAAATGGAGCAAACTGAAGCTCAATCGCCAGGACTCTCTGAGATGGTAAGGAAAGAAAATCTAGTAAAATGAAGTCAGAAATAGTCTCTGAGATAAAAACAGAGGTGCTCTCCATACTGAAAGATATGATTAATATAACGCTCAATTAGAGTTTAGGAACACGATAGAATCTCAGATAACAAAAGCAATGGAACCTATTAAACAGCTTCAAACAGAGTTCCAGGTGATTAAAAACAAGATCAAAAGTTTGTGAAATAGGCCAAATGAATGCGAGCACCGAATCTCAGACCTAGAGATCCAAACTTATCATTCTTTATGGGATAGTAATACTCCATTTTATAAATAAAGCCACATCTTTATCCAGTCTCCAGTTGATGGACATTTGGGTCTTTCCAAGATTAAGCTATCACAAACTATAAACATAGCAGGGTCAAATGGAACCTCTATTCCTACTTTTTTAAAAGAATCTCCACAGTGGTTGTACCAGTCTACATTTCCACCAGCAGTGAAGAAGGGTTCCTTCCAACCTGCAGTCTCACCAGCATTTGTTGTTGTTGATTTTATGATAGCAGCTATTCTTTGTGGAGTGAGATGAAATCTTGGTGTTATTTTCATATGTATCTCTTGATTGACCACAATGTTGAGCATTTCTTCATATGTTTCTTGGCTGCTCTTACTCCTATCTGCTCTTCAACTACAGAGATTATTGTGGATAACTGCCCTATTTTATGCATTTTAAGATTATGGGTGTGAAGGCTTCGTATCAAATAAAGGTGCAGCAAACTCAAGGTTGGTTTTTTCTGCTTGTGCGATATTTGGCCTCTTTTGATGCTGCTGCTGCTACTCAGAGTAGCAAGACTTGAACCCAGGCTCTGCCTTTTTCTCAAGGTTTCGACTTTGTTGTAAATCATTTTTCTGTGGGACTCACAGGGGAGTGGTGCTTGCCAAGAGGGTTCTGTTTGCATCCTTTTACCCTGTCTCCCACAAACTGGAAACTTTTTTGTGCTAAAAACACAACATGAGATTTACCCTCTTAGTAATTGTTTCAGTGTACAATACACTATTGTTCACTGTGTGACAATTTGTATAGCAGGTCTCTCTTTATTCATTACAAACAACTGAAACATCAAAACTATCCTCCTAGCACCCCATTTCTAGCCCTGAAGCCACCATCCGACTGCCTGATCCTGAAGGAGAAAGATAAAAGAAAGAGTTAACAGGCTTTGTACAGAAAAATCTGTGCTAAGAGGGGTAGGAAAACAGACCTTGAAATAAGTCTTAGGGCAACAAACTTTGGTATAGATAATTCTTGGCACCAGACATACTGGGTTCTGTCTTTGTGGGAGAAGCTGTTCCTTTCTTCAGGATGCAGACTCAAAGAACACAACCTTCAGATCAGTAGGGAGGATGGAAGCAGAGCTTGTTATTATTGAGGACACTAGACATTTCTCAAAACAATGTGTCCAGCTCCAGCTTCTAGCCAAAGCTGTGAGTGATCATCCAGTTACAATGACCATGTCTGCCTTTTGGCTTGGTGCCACTTTTGTTTGCAGTAAAGATAAACAGGGCTTGAAGAAGCTTAGCCTTGCCCCGACACAATGATAGACTGTTGTGACCTTCTGTCATCTATCAGTGATAGTGCTATACCCATGCTGTGTTTTTCTGATGATGACATGCTAAATGGTAAAAGTGGAACTATTTTTTCTATTTCTATACTTTTTCCCTAATTCCTAAATATAAATATTTCTTAAAATCCTTTGGGTGTGTAGTGACTTTTTTCTCTGATCAAGCTGGTAAAATTTATTAAAGGTGCACCACAGTTGACAATTGATCTTGTCAACATAGCTTCTCATGAATTTGACTACTTTAGATATCCTATATAAACAGGATCATGTAGTATTCATCTTTCTACAACAGGCTTACTTTTTTTGAGCATAATGTCTTCAAGGTTCATTCATATTGCCACATATGGTAAGATTTCATCCTTTGTAAAGTATATATGCATATATACATATACATATAAAGTATATGTATATGTATATATGCATATATGTCTGTATCACATTAGCAACATTGGAATACTTTACAATTTTTTAGAGAAGTGCCTTTGTAGCTTTATTATTTTTTTTTATTTTTAGGTTTTTTGAAACAGGGTCTCACTTTGTAGTTCAGGCTGGCCCTGAGCTCAGCCTCAAACTCACATCACAGCAATCCTCCTGCCTCTGCCTCCTGAGTGCTGGGATTACAGACATGAGCCACCACGCCCGGCACTGTGGTATGTGGTACTGGTTGCTGCTGGGTGTGAGTCTCCACACACAGTATGGTATGTAGTTACCGGGGATCGAACCCAGGTCCTTGCGCTTACAGGACAGGTGCCGGAACCACTGAGCTAACTCCCGGCCCCCTTTGTAGCTTTGTTAAAAAGAAGTGTTTTCATTCTCCTGCTTTTCATCTTCTGTCTGATAAAGTTTGAACCACTTTGTCAAGTTTCCCAAAAACCATAGGAACTTTTGATAATTATATATTTCATAAATCTATATAGCAAGTTTGAGAATATTTTTAAAAATACAAAATCTTTTATTCAGAGTTGCTGCTGAAGAGGAAGGAAATAAATCAATCATGTTGCATCCCCCCAACTCCCGGTACCAGGAATTGAACTCTACCTTTCTTGGGTGCTCAGGAACTTCCAGCACCCTCCAGAAATCCTCAGATTGTGAGGGTCTGCCAAGTGCCTCTTGAGTCCATCTGTCTGTCTGTCCTTCTCCCTGCGCAGGGCCTTTCCACCACCAGACAGAGAACTTTTCAGAATCCTGGCCAGAGACCCTCTCTAAGTTCTATTTTCCTTGACTGGGAATTTTCAAAGATATCTGGGTCTTTCCCATCCTTTTCATCTGGGGCTTTTTAAAACTCCACGTGGGAGGAACGTATGTAGTGCTGCAAGCTGGGAGATGATTCCAAAGTATTATTTAGTCCCCTCCAAAATATCCTTTCTCAAATTGCTGGTAACATTCTTCTTTCTTTTCTTTTTCTTTTTTTAAGATAATGACTATTTTATATTCTCATGCAAGCGTTTCTTTTCTGTGGTTTTTAGTGTACACTCTGTCCGAATCACCCCATTCAATAGTTTCTATTTAAATAATATAGAACTTTAAGAAAATCTTTTTCTCTTTTAATGAAAGTTGTCCTGCATATCAAAACACTTTGTTTACTGTTTCTACTTTCTGCTAACAATCCATTTAGAAATTCAAGCACTATTTTGGGGTTTTTTTTGAGACGGGGTCTCACTTTGAAGTTCAGGCTGGCCCTGCACTCAACCTGGAACTCAGAACAATCCTCCTGCCTGTGCTTCCCAAGTGCTGGGATTACAGGCGTGAGCCACCACACCCGGCACTGTGGTATATGGTACTGATTACTGGTGGGCGTGAGTCTCCACACCTGGCATTGCTGTATGTGGTTACCAGGGATTGAACTTGGACTTTGAGCTTGCAAGGCAGGCTCCAGAACCACTGAGCTAAAACCCAACCCCCAGTCACTATTTTTTTTATGTTAGGAGAGAGCCAATTTCCCCTGATGATCAGACACGTGCAATAGTAATAAGTGTTGAAGTGTAGCATAATAATAGAACTAATGAAACAATAATTTTCTATCAAAACAGTGCCCAGTACAACACTGACATGTTATTTTCAGCTATAAATATTAAAACCTGATAAGCATATACTCAAACACTAACCTCCCATAGTTTTTAATTGCCATAACTTTGGCCTATACATATTTTCTAGGCTCAGTACTTTATTTTTATCTAAGTATTATTTAGACAAGTTCTGTGACAAGCAATAATGCTTAATAATTCTGGACTAATCCTGGCATTGGTAATAATTACATCAGACAGAGAAAATATAAAGTAAACATTTGTTCAGAAAATCACTGAGAAAGTGAAAATTAATAGCACAAAGAACCAAGAGAAGAATAAGCCTGGAAGAAATAAGCTCAGTATTTGGTGCGATTTTCCCTCAAGACACTTACTGATTCTGAAGGTGAAAGTTATGACTGTATTGGTGGAATTCAGAACATTTTTCACTCTCCATAGTCTGGCCCATCAAGTGGAAGTGACTCTGGGGACCACTTGAGCTTTTTGTCTGAGACTTGAAAAGCTATGCTGTGATAATAACAGTGAATAAAAAGCAGGCCCTCCCTTATAGCAGTGATTCTCAATCACAAATGCTCATTAGAATTACCCAGCGAGACTGAAAACTCTATCAGTGCCCTGTGCTTTTAAACTCTTTATAAAATTAAAAGAACCTATCTTAAAGGATGCACATGCCACTTATATAACAATTATAGGAAAACAGTAATAAGAATGGAGAACAGACTAGCTGTGACTAAGGGATGAGGATGGACAGCGGGATTGGGTGTGGCTATAAAAAGATAAAGAGTGATGGTACCCTGATTGTAGTGGTTGTTATGAAAGGCTACCGGGATGAGAAACATTGCATAGAGCTACACAAATATGCACACATACACAGTGAGTTCTTGTGGAACTGATAAATCATAGTAAGCTATATAGATTATGTCAATGCCAATTTATTGATTTTGATATTATATTGTACTTGTGTGGAATGTCATCACTAGGCAGAAAAACTGGGAAAAGGAAATTCGGTACATTTCTTTGATATGTGTATTTTTTCTTTTTTTTTTTTTTAAACTGCTCTGAAAATCAATGCCTCACTTCCTGACCAACTGAATCAGATCTCTGGAGTGGATCCCAAGGCACTTGCACAATTTTAAAGCTTTCAATATTATGTTAATTTGCAACCAGGGTTGAGAATCTCTGCTTTACAGCGATTGAAACTGTTTTTAATAATTTCCATTCCTGATTGGATTAAGAATATCTAACAAAGCTGGAGATTTAGTTCAGTGGTTCCAGTGTTCGCCTGGCAAGTGCAAGGTCCCAAGTTCAATCCCTGGTAACCACATACCACAATGCCGGGCATGGTGACTCATGCCTGTAAGTCCAACACTGATAATTATGTACCCCAGTGCCAGGTGTGGTGGCTCACACTTGCAGTCCCGGCACTTGAGAGGCAGAGGCAGGAGAATTGCTGAGTTTGAGGCTAGCCTGGGCTACATAGCAAGTCTGGGACCCGTCTGAACTACAAAGTGAGACCTTGTTTCAATAACAACTAAAAAAGAGTACCCAACAACACCCTTGTGCACTATAGAGCAAAAGTAAATTTTCTATGGAGTAAGATAAAATAATTCAGGATCGGTTGTCTCTGGTCTTTCATAATCAGAAGAAGTCATCAAGAAGACAAGATTTACTTACCTCAAAATGAAAAATATGGGCCAGGAATGTAACTCAGAGGCACTGCACCTGCCTGGCAAATGCAAGGCCCTGAGTTTGATCTCCAGAACTGGGTGAAAAAAAAAACTCTAAGAACAAGACTGATGATTGAGATAGATTCACCAATGATCTAGATATTGGTGTTATTGGCCAAAGAGGGTGGGAGGGACCTGTAAAAACATACCTACAATGTAACATTCTGGGAGGCTGAGGCAGAATTACGAATTTAAGCCCACCCTAGGAAATTTGGTAAAATCTATCTAAAACAAAACAAACACCAAATAAACCTAAAGTAGCTCTATAAACAGAAAACTGCAGAGAAAATAATTCAAAGCTAAAACAAAATAAAACTCTCCAAAATTCCATATACACCTATGTTTATCATAGCAAAAGTAATAAAAACTCAGACAAAAATCATAAAAGCTGTTCATATAATACAAGTTATAAAGGAATAGCAATAATATCAACTGACATTTGAGTTATCAACAGAAAAATGCAAGTTGGAGCAAATGCAATTATATCTTCAAAGTGAAAAAAGTACTGGCAATTTACAATTCTACACCAAGGGAAGATGGCCTTTAAAAATGAAAAGAGAAATATGAACAGGTATTCTCTAAAAAAGAAAAATAATCTTAGAAGTTGAGGATATAAGGATTGAATAAAGAGTAAATATGTCTGTATATATGAATATTAACTGTATACCTTTTGTTGAATTCATTTCTTGGTGGATTCTTTAAAAATCTTTTGTGCAATAGCACTTTAAAAAGTATTCTTACATAAGGTGTATTATTTGACTTTCATAATCTGTCTGTGAAACCTATGTCTAATTCAGAAATGAATGGAAATATCTAAAAACCAAAGGACAGCTTAAAGTATGGGCTTATCTATATCATAGAAGAAATTTAAGGTAACAACCCATAAGATTTGTAACTATTCCATATATTCAAAGACTCAGCTCTTTTCTATTCATCATTATTCATCATGCTGAGGTTTAAGAAAATACAGATTTTGAGCTTTTCTCTTGATAATCTAACTGCTCATTCTCACTACTCCTACATATTAGTCATTAACAAATTCTAACAGCACTTTTCCATATTTTTAATGCTGATCATTCCTTCTGCTGTTAGAGAAAGAATGGATTCTGTGCGGCCAAGTTATTTATTAGAAGTGGCGGATCAGTAAGTATTGAACACTTGTGTCTTGCTGGTATGAACAGAGAAAATCAAACACTTGGCAGCGGCAGGAGGCTCTTCGGACACTTGTCACATGACGTGAACACCTCCACAGAGGGGAAGTGAGAATGAGTAAAAGGAGCATGTTTCCACATTTTGTTGTCTTTCATTCTTTCACTTATTTCTTTAGTCTTTTCGGCCAGGGTGTTGTGTTGGCTCTGCCTTGTGCATGCCAGGCAAGCGTACTAGTGGGCTGCAGCCGCAGCCCTGCTTCCAGTCTTACGTTCAACACATAGCGCTGCCGCCGCCGCGTCACAGTCCCGTCCAGGAGGAGGAAAGTGGAAGGACAAGGGACGCATCATCTGGTTTGTTCTCCAGGGAGAAAGCAGTATTTTTTTTTTTTCTTTAGGTTTTTTTTTTTTTTTTTTTTGAGACAGGGTCTCGCTTTGTAGTTCAGGCTGGCCCTGAGCTCAGCCTCAAACTTGCATCACAACAATCTTCCTGCCTCTGCCTCCCAAGTGCTGGGGTTACAGGCTGAGCCACCACGCCCGGCACTGTGGTATATAGTATTGGTTGCTGCCGGGCTGAGTCTCCCCACGCAGTATGGTATGTG
>PVIR01029521.1:0-21032 GCA_004026965.1 Petromus typicus | reverse complement strand
GTTCTTGCCCTTCACCTACATACCTACGTATTGATTCATGATGGTGCTGGGGTCTGAACTCAGGGCCTCTGCACCGTGCTACAACCTGAAGCCTTTTTAACTGTACTGTTTCCACTTTTGAAAGAGCATCTTGCTAAACCACTAAGCTGCCCAGACCGGGCTTAGATGCCTCGATCTCCTGTCTCCAGTACCCATGGAGGCTGGGATCAGAGACGCCCACCTTTAAGCCCGGACTATTTTTTCCCTTCTTAATAGCTATATCTCATACTCAACCGTCCTAAACATGTTAGTTTTCCCTCGGCTTTATCTTAATTCAAATACTTGTTTACATCCAGCACTGATGTCTCATCTGCTTCCCAAGCCTTAGATATAAGCTTTCACAGTTTGGTTTCCGCTTCCGGATGTGCAGCGCGAGATGGCCACAGTGGGGCCTTTCTCAGGGTGACACAGTCAGCGCGTGCGTTGGGCTCTGGGACCTCGTCTCTGCGCAGGGCTCTGTGAGAAGGCCGTTCCTCCGCGGCCTGCACGGTCCTCTCCGGTCTCCACTGGCCCACGCAGAGCTGCAGGAGGGGGACAATTTTCTTTTTCATATTTTTGGCACTTTAGCATGTAGTATATCACTGGCCAGTTTTCAGTATTCATTTATTGAATGAAGTAGGCAACTTCTTTGCCAATCACATAAACCAGACAAAGAAAGGATGGCAGGTGTTTACTCAAGTTAGAATGGATTTACATCTTTCTACAGGAGGCAGTACTTTAAGTTTGCTCTGGTGCAAGGAGAAAAATAATCAGTATTATTTCACTCCTTAGCAAATTTCATGTCCATGCGCTGAGAAACCAAGGAGGGCTTATCAGTAAGTCAAAGATCTGCCCCACATCTGCCCCCACACACACGAAGACGGACTGCAGGAGACGCATCTTCCCCACCAAGTCTCTGTCCACGACGGAGAGGCCCAGCAGGCCACAGCCTCTGCAGCCACCACCGAAAGTGCCAGCGGCAGCTTCCCCAGACCTACATTCTGGATCTGTGGAAGACCTTGACGCAGCCCCCTTCGCCCACCTGCCAGCATGGACCCTGCTGTCACTCCGAGCGACCTTTGGCTCCACCCAATCTCTCCTTCCTTCTCTAGTGAGTCTGCATGTTTGCACTGGGCACAGCGAGCACGATGTTCGGTTGAGTCACTTAAATTTGATCAGCCACTCCCACTGGTTGAGGAGGTCACAGATAGAGCTTGACCCTGGGCTGGCACCTCGGAGTGTGCTGGCCTTCTGTCCTCCACAGGGCTGATGAGAAGCTACGGAGGAAGCAATGCCTCACCTGGATCCTTCTGTAAGCTTTGAACATTTCTTTGATTACATATTGTATATACATAGTAACTATATATATATATATATAATGTATTATCTTGTTTATCTACACATATGTTTACATATGTTTCATTTATTATATCCCCATTTCTTAGAAAATTTTTGAATAAAAAAACAGCTGACTGAGGTATTTATGGTTTAAAATCCATGATTATGTTTCTGCACAAAACTGACTTACTTTAAAAAAAAACATGGGAGAGTTTTACTTTATATCAGTGATGCTAGTTTTATTTTTGACCCTTTAGTTGGTGATGGAAACTGGAAAGGAAGTCTCAGCTTGATTTCTGTGGCTCAACTTCCTAAGGAAATGTTAGGAAAACCCTTTGAGGGTGACCGATCATTGCACCTTTTCTGCCTTCAGCTGAATGCTGCCCTGAGTCTGAAGGCAGCAGGGATACTAGAAATCCAAGTCCTGCTCCTCCTAGTCTGGGTGAGGGGGAGGAAATGCTTTCTGAGAGTCACAGGGTGTCTAGAGAGGTGACAGCAAGTGAGCGTGTTGTTCCTGATGACAAGCTACCTGGTGCCAGGAAATTCTTCACCTTTGTCTCTACCTACATTTGCTGCTTTGGAAAAGCAGCTTCCCAGGAAGACTTGCTCAGGATGCTGTGAGCAAACTACTACCCTCTGGGCTCTGGGTCCTGTGCCTCAAACAGAGAAAGGAGGTGCAGAGACAGAAACTCGCTGTGAGAAGCTGCTTGACAACGCCTGTCTGGGGCTGCTCTACAGAAGCGACAGAGCATCAGGACTGCTGTCCCTCAGTCAGTCCATGTTAAATTACTGTTAAATTACTCATTCTTTTCTTCCTCATGGAGAAGCCAGGCCTCCTCAGGTCAACTAGAACTGTCATAAGTAAAGTGTTACGAGACCTATTCTGATCACTATTTTAGATCCGATTAAAGACACATTGCTCTATTGAGAGAGAAAAGGAAAAACTATAGTTACAATTTTCCTGGACCAACTTCTCTATGGTCTTATTTTGGCCATAGTTTTCAAACCTTGAGGCTTCAAAGACTGCCTTTCTTCTATTGTAAAAATTGCTATATTGACAATAATCTGACAGGACATGGATGACACCAAGCTAGGAGAACAGAAGGGGGCTGTTTACAAAGGCAGACAGACCACGTGGTAGGAAAACCATCCTGGACAAAAGAAAAGCCATGGGCCAGAGGGTTCTGAGCACTTTACAGGACCACAACCTGAAGACCAAGGCAGCCAGGACATGGGAAGGAAGCTCAGGGAATAAACCCTTGACCTCAGGCTTCTGCTTCCCTCATAGCTTGTGCAGATGCAAGCCCTGCCTAAGCAGAGTGTTAGGAAATTCTCAAGCACAGCTTGGAGCCAGTGCCATGGGTCCACTACCTGGGGACAAGGACACAGCCAAGCACGCTAAAAAGCCAATCTAGGGAGACAACCAGAAGCCTGGGATGTCTGCACCTAGCAGGTAAGAATGTAGGTGTCCAGAAATGTTAGCCAATTGGCTAAGGTACCCCAAATGGTACTCTCACTATCTCACACTAACATGGTCTGCCCTACTTGTTACTCAGCCCTCCTAAAAGTCTACACTGAGACTATTAGGTATGTTATGTACTTTTAATGTTAGTCATCAATTATGAAATTGTCATCCATTTATATCACTGAAGATTGTGTGCATGTGTAACAAGAATTATTTTGTGTGGCTGAGAAATCTAGACACATGTAGGCACACCAATTATTTTTAAAAATCTGAAACTCTAGCCTTAAATGTATCCGACGATATTTGTGTACGTCAGGAAATATTATCATCACAATTACATAATGAGAATATCTGTGTAATTGGGTTTATTCCAAGATACAAACTTCATTAGAGGTTCTAAAGTAGAACAAATTCACAGGAGTCCTAAATATACCTTTTATCCTTTTCATGATTCACAAATTATATGACTTTAGTTTTACAACCAATGATACTAGACTCTTGTTATGCAGTTCATAATAAAGCAATGAAGGAGTTATCAGTGTTGCCTTGTCTTTGGTGTATAATAGACTGAGACTAAAAGCTTCCTGGCTTTTGACACATGCCCTTGATTGTCTATCACTTATTTTAATAAATGTGTAGGTAAAATTAATTATTCTTGAAGTTGTATTTTCACAAAAAAATCG
The DNA here is from genome assembly GCA_004026965.1 of Petromus typicus. Lineage (NCBI taxonomy): Eukaryota > Metazoa > Chordata > Mammalia > Rodentia > Petromuridae > Petromus > Petromus typicus. Next base: position 17,528 of record PVIR01029521.1, on the reverse strand, counting down.
CCATGGTCTGAAAGCTCTTGTGAACTAATAGATACAACTCATGAAAGCCTTAAAACCATAATCTTATGAGCACTGCTAGGTTTGTGTTTAAATTATTAATACACGTCTGCTAATCAAATCCTTCTGGATGATAAAATTTAAGGCTCTGGGTTTTCACTCGTTGCTGTGACTCTTTCACTCACATTTGTCTCCGTGGTAGATATTCATCTGCCCAACGGCCACCTCCACTGACTGCCCGGTGGCCACTCACAGCAGGCAAGACCAGGGTCTAGCTGTCCAGGGGAGCCTGGAAGCACATGCTTCCTGTTCTGTGCTCACCTGTCCTTCACACGGGGTCCCTGTGCCACGTTCCTGCGGCCAACCTGTCCTGAACACTGCTCAGCATACAGCATCTTCCCAGTTAATCAGTGAAAGCCTGTGAATGCATGGCATTTTAAAGATATTTTGTAGATATGGTCCTAGTCACTTTTTCATTCTTGGAACAAAATACCCAACATCTATAATTTAAAGGAGAGGAGATGTTTCCTTCGGTTTATAGATTCAGCAGCTTTAACCCCAAATGACTAGCTCAAGAAAGAAGGTGGTGGAAACGAAAAGAGTGGCTGGGGGGAAACCACTCTCATCATGGCAGCCAGGAAGTAGAGACAGGAAGGGAGGGCCAGGCTGGAAGGTATGGCTTCCGGGACACACCCAGGAGCACGGTCCAGACCGGATTCTGCCTGTTAACAGCCAGTCGGCAGCTCGGCTCGGGGCTTATGCACCCACCTGTGAGTACCACCCCCAAAGCCTGAGCACAGGGCACCTGAGAGTTTGGGGGGAATATTTTAAATCTAAACCATGACATGCTCCAACGCAGAAGATTTTGTCAAGTAGTTGAAGGAAAAGAAACAACTGTAAAGAGATTATGAAGAAAAAAATCATCAATATATGGGAATTAGATAAGATGCTAGCTAGGTTAATCTTAAATTTAGGATTCTTTTATCAGTTTATTTCAAGAAGTATACAGGATACAAAAAGGAACAAGAAAGAAAACATAAAATAAAATACAGTGAAATCAGACTCTGCCACACACTTTTTTTTCCTCTTTAAGACTGAAAATCACGCTGAAATTGAAGCAATTAATTTATAATCCACTCTGCAAATAATGAATTTGAGACTCAGAGGGAGCCTTGCCAGAGTCGTGCAAGAAGATGGCTCCAAGCCAAGATTTATCCCCAGGCCCCTTGCTCTACCTGTCTCAATCCACTGCTAGGAACAGTCCATTCCTAATCACCTGAATTCCTCATCAGTTCTATCTGGCTGACAGTAGGTCAGTACATCATGTTTTATTTTATGCTATATACAGGAAATTATGGGCAAATGAAACTGAGCCACTGTCTAGGAAACTTTACAAAAAAGGCAAAATGTGCTGTGAGGGAGTTGTGCTCACCTTTGTACTTGGTGCATGGTATTTGAAACTCTCTGTAGTTCCCAATGCAGGGCCATCATGGTACAAATCACTGCTAGATCACAGCATGGAATCAACAAGGCTTAGGAATCATAGGCTGACTTAGCAAACTAGGTGCAAACGCAAATAATATTTAATAATATTCCCAGGAGGGCTGGAGATTAATCTTAGGAGTGCCTACCTTGCAAGCACAAAGGCCTGAGTTTGATTCCCATAAATATATATATATATATTCCTTGAATTATTATTATTATTAATTATATATATATATTCCTTGAATTATTAATGGCCACTATTAATGGTATGAAGTTCTCATTCTAAGCCTTGTTCAAAGTCTTTCATGTGTACTTATGTGAAAACATTCGCTTAAATAAAATGGAAAATACTAAACATAGCAAATGACAAAAGAGGTTAATAAAAAACTGGAATAATACATAGAACATAACAAATTTGATTGTTTAAGAGGCATAAAATTAAAAAGGCATAGAAAGAAGGTTATCATATAAAAAGGCTAATTTTACTTTGGAAGCTTGACAGCAACATTGTATGGATAAATTGTACACTATATGAATAATTTAAATCTATCCAATAAATATTTTGCATGTAGATTTATATAAAGAATTTTGAGTGATGATGATGATGATTGCAATGAACTGAATAATCTGGCCTGCGTCTAAGTTTTATGTCAGTTCACTGTTAGCCACCCAACACGAATCATAAAGATAGGTCCACTGCCTAGGTATCCAAAAAGCACTGACATGAAATAGAAGCATCTGCTTCACTGCGATCATGGTTAATTGAGGATTGTTAATTTCTAGCTAAATAAATGGTCCTACCAACTAGATTTCAGGAAATTGTAGAGTTTCAGGTTCCTACTTTGAGGTCCTTTAGCCATTTGACATATAAGGCTGACTAAATATCTGCAAGTGTTTGAAAAATAATGCATGATGTGGAGCTCTTGAGATCTTTGTTCTGTATGAATCTTATGCCAGCGTTAGCAAAACCTAACACAGTCCAGCCAAAGGGGCGTGTGATGAGAATGTGAAAACCCCCAGCAAACCTGGAAACACATTCAGCCTCGTTCATGTGCAAAGATAAGCTCTAAGGGCTGGCAAACTAAAGAAACAAAGGTGTGAAATCTACTTTTGCCAATTTAATTTGCTTATTTCATTTAATGTAAAGAAAGGAGAAAGTTGTTAATATTCAGATTTGTTGAAGGTGCAGCAAGATTAATGATTGTAGAAAGTGGTAGAAACAATACAGAATTTGGCAATATATACCAAGTATTTACCAAAAAATATTTAATAATAGAAAAATGATTATGCTAGGAAGGAAAAGACTATGACTGTAGCACCTCTAGTGTAAGTTCTATCTGCTTATCTATATACATATCTGTGTATCTGTATGTCCATCAATGTACCTACATATTTATCTATCTCATCTTACAATGACTATTCCTCTCCTTTACCTATCTTTCTATTATCTTTCACCCTACCTATCTGTCTTATCCATCTATCTACTTATATTTCTTCTTACTTCATAGTCACTATTCCTAAGGGTGAGTGATGTTCCTTCAAATTGTCCATGAAACATTTTTTTCACTTTCATAATTATATGTTTTCAAAATAGAATAAAACCAAAGTGTTAGCATGGGGCACCTTGTGGGCCTCCAATGCTCACTATTTCTTTGTAATATTCCTCTATCATATGCACAACATAAGAAAATGACGCATTTAGCATCTGCAGAGGTACAAAGTGATGTAAGGAGAGAATAATCAATTTATCAACAGCACTTAAATTTGAAGCTCATATAGCATGGGCTCTACAAAGTTGTTAACTTTTAAATTTGATCTGGAGTTTAAATGCATTTTAAATTACTTTTCTTATAAATATGCAAATGGGTAACATAGATGTTGAATTTTAAATGTGTATTTCTTGCCAAGAACTTATAAACAGCTTTTTGCTTCATTAAGCCACACTTGTTTTAGAAAGTTTGTCATTATCCTAATAGATTGACAAGCCAGTGTCCTCCTCCGAGACGCTCAGTGTGAGCATCTCTCTCCGGTGACCTCACCCAGACTGGGTGGGGCCTGAAGCCTGGGCCACACCCGGGTACCTGTGCTCTGAGGCCAGAAGCCTCCTGGGGCCTCAGGAATGGAATCTGCACCCTACCTGATAGCAATATTTCTTTCTTCCCCATCATGTAACACTAGGAATTCTATTCAATGCGCTATTAAAACCTTGTAACCTGACGTGCTATGCAACTTGGAAAATATTTACAAATAAAATACTGCACAGGGACCATTTCATGTCACATTATGTGAGGCTTTAGTACAATTTTAATAGAACATCTTCAAGCCTGTGCTGTTTCATAGTAGAAATAAAGACCAGTGTAAAGGTGTCACCCAGCAGTACCAAGATTCCTCTTTGCCCCAAACAGACCTTTATAAACTGTTTATAAAAGTTTGTTAATGAATGTTCATGAAAGAGATGGAGTGTTGAAATGGATCCAAGACCTACATATTTAAGCAGAAGCACTAAATCTGCTGGAAGAGATAATGGGTAGAACTCTTAAAGACATAGGTGCAGGCAGTGAGTCAGTCACAGGGGAAGTATTACAAGGAATCTACAAGTGGGATCTCATCTTATTAAAAAGTGAAAGAACCACCAACTAAATGAAGAGACAGCTCATACAGTGGGCAAAAGAATTTACCATCTGTGTCTTAAATGCTGGACTAATATCTAGAATACATAAAGAACTAAAAAAATCAGACCCCTCAAATTTAAAAATTCACTCCAAAGATGTGCATCTGAAATGCATGCGTACCTCTCACATGAGGAAATACAAATGCCAAAAAGAAGTATCAGAAAATGCTACTTGTAATTCAAGATATGTGAACAGAAACAGCACTGAGATTCCATTTCACGCTAGAAAAACAAAAAAGGGCTATTGTCAAGAAGTCACCAATAGCAACGGCTGGCTGTGCTGTGAGGAAAGAGGAAGCTTTTCCTACTCTTGGTGGGAGTACAACCTGGCTCACTACTGTGAAAAATCAGTGTTGCAATTCCTCAAAAAACTAAAACTTGAGGTTCCATTTGACCAACCTCCTCCCCATTTGGTATTTTCCTGAATGAATGAGAGGCGTCACACACAACAGTACATGTTCACTCATATGTATAGCAGCACAATTTGTAATGGCTAATTCTTGGAAACAACCCAAATTCCCATCAACCAATAATGGACAAAGAAGACACGAGGGTTTTTTATACAATGAAGTATTACTCTGTCGTAAGAATAATTTCTAATTTTTTTAAAATGAGACATTTCCTATGTAAATGGATGCACATGTGATCACACTAACAAGTGGAGTAGATCAGACCTACAAGTGTAAATACAAGATTGTTCCTCAGGTGTAGACCCCCAAAAGTGTAAATAAGGACCAAAATGTACACAGATATCATGAAACAGAAAGAGAATGTGCAAATGGGAAGAGAATCAGGGAGGAAGGAGTTGGAAAGGAAGGAAAAGAAAATGAAAAGCAAAAAGGAAAGAAAAGTAGAAACAGTTTTTGTAAATGAGGAGAGGAAGAGGGGTTGAAGGGAGGAAAGAAGGTGGGGAAAAGGAAGATGCATCATGTCCAGGAACAAATTCCTATGAGTATGATCTATGTATATTAAAATGCATCAGTAAATTTAATATTAAACATAAGAGATAGGTTAGTCATGTAAGCATACCGTTAACTAAAGATTTTGATGGATAGTCCATGTTTTATACCACACTATGAAATGAAACAATCTTTAGCTCTGTGTCATGCAGGGATTGTATTTTTAATATGTAAGAACATCAGTGAGGCGTACGCATACAACCTACAACCACAAACAAAATGTGTCGTAGTATTTCATCATAACTTTTTACAAAGACAGTAAATGGGGCTCAGGGAATAGTGGGAAATTTGGCCCTACACCCTTTTAACATGAAGCATGAGCTGGGTACAGAGAGAGGTGCCTTGTTTCAGCAGACTCCGGTGTCATACAAGGTGTCACTTGAAGAAATCCGAACATCCTGCGTGCTGAGTCAGCACCCTGCTCCCAGGGCAAGCTCATGTGGTCAGAACAAGAAAGGTCACAATGAAAAAGTTGTTCTATCGAAAAATGAGGTAGAAATTACAGTTAGGTGCGTTTCTGAATACACTCCTTAAATAAAACAATTTCCAAGTGTTATGAAAAATGCTAGTAGGGAAGTTTTACTTCACTATTTTAATAATATTCCCCCAGTACACTACGCAATGTTAAGGATCAAATATCATCCCATATGGTTGCTATTCAGGAGCAGGTTCATGTCAAAATTTCAGTATTTGCATTTTATCTATCTCAGCTTCAAAGTTTTTGCCATTATTGCATCAGAATTTTGAGTCACAGTCATTCCTAGCCCCATGATTTTAAGTTATAAAGTTTCTTTCACCAACACAGCTACTCTAATTTGTTATACAATTGCATAGCCAGACACAGATAAATCCATTTTAATTTAACTACTTTCTTTAATCATCAGGATGACAATGAATCACTAGTTTATTTCAATCTTTTTTTCCCCCTTTTTGTGGTACCAGGTATAAACTCAGGACCTCGTCCCTATCAGCCAGATACAGGGCCCCAGGCTACATCCTCAGTCTTTTATTTCAGTCTTTGGAAATTGACTGCAGAAAGTTGGGCATGAATATGAATTTTACTAATTCGTCCTATTTGTTCTTATTCTTTAGCAACAAAAGGAAACCCTTCATTATCCCAAACAGGTGAGAAAAATTCACTTCTTAAATATACATCTAGGAAGCAGAGTTGGATATCGTCCTTGAACAAGTTAGTTCAAAAACCAAGTTATAAGTCCCTCCTTAGAAAGGGAGGCAATGCATCAACTGCTCCTCCAGGGTTACATTGCTCGTTTGACATTGATTATTGTCATTCATTTTCCAGTCTAAACGATAGTTTTCTGTGATTTCTTTTTAAATCTCTCTCCTCTTGCTCCATCTTTTTTAAAGTTGATCAACCAGTGAACAAGAAAGAGTCAGATAGGGTCTAATAAGGCTAACTATAATGAGGAAAATCTTTATTCCAAGTAGTACAAAGTTTGTTTTCATTTGTCACTGCAAGTGTCATAATAATAATAAAAATATGTCATTATATTGTCATTGTTTTTCAAACTGCGAAGTCACACACCAAAAGAAAATAAAAGAGAAAAAATTCTTACTAATTTCTTACATGGGACACATGCTTCCACAAGTACCTTGTAAACCACATGACAATATGTGAAAAGAAAAACCAACTACCCCTGTTTTCTGCCCATAGAACTTCAACTCCCTTCCCAAATAATTATAAGAACTGGAACCACTACAGGGCAAACTTTTCCACTCAGAAACTATGGAAAGTCATTTTCATCTACCTTCCTTTAGGTATGTTTCAAATTATGTATTCATGCTTAAAGATGCCAAAAAATTATAGTGTTAATTATTACTAGGAAAAATACTTTCCAAACAAGTTATTTTAATGTGGAAGAGATAGAAGTTTTTTTTATTTCTAGTCCCCTTGATGCAGTGAGATAACAAGGATAAAAAGATAAAAGAAATAAGTGGATGTGCCCATTAATTTCATAAATTGTTTGTCTGCATATAAAATAACTACCAAAAAAAGATTCAGCAAAACAATCAAAAACTAGCTGAGATGATGTCAGAGTTACACATTTGCAGTTGTATTCCAAAGACAAGGGTAATGACAACACATGCCCGTGTTTCTGGATAATCCAAAATACAGACAAGTAGTATTTCTCAGGCAACCATTACCACCCCAAAAGATCAGTATATGTCTTATGAAAAATAGAAGGAAACCACTAATCTGGGAAAGAGAAAGGGAGCAGAAAGGACAGCCCTTAGGTGCACGTGATCTAGTTTTATACCCTTTTGTAGAGTCTGGGATGGACACAGCACAGAGTCCGGGAACAAATCAGCCATTTCTCTTCAGGTTCTCTGGTCCTGAGCAGAGACTCTTTCCGTTCACCTGGATGAAAGCCCTCTCCTCAAATGTAGCCAGGTTTAGAATAAGAAGGATTTCCCCTCCTGAAGACCAGGAAGACCTGCTGGTTTCGTGGTAGCAGAGCCTACCCACGTGGTGGTCACGGTACCATCGTGATGTGCTCTGGGGCTGGGCGCACTACACAGGCCTGGCGCGTGTGGCGGTGTCCCCGCTCTCACTGAGTGAAGGTTACTGGCACATCCAGGCTCCCCAACCTTAACACCTCTAGAATCCGAGACCAAGTTTTGTCTCTGGTTTCTTCTTAGCGGTTTGTAGCTGGGTCAGTACACACAAGGAAAACTCCCAGCACCACCCTCTCACATTGCTAACTGCCTGCCTGCCTGCCTTTTCCCTCTTCCTTCCTTCCTTTCTTTCCATTTATTTCTCCCTTCCACCTTCTTTCCTTTTTCCTTGCTTCCTCCCATCCTCTCTTTCTTTTCCTTTCCTTCTTCTTCTGTTTGCCTTTTCTTGAAGTTCCCCTTGCACCGTACCCACCAGCATCATACGGCCCTGTTTACTGCTACCCTCGGAGGAGGTGCTGGTCAATATTTGCAGCACATAACATTGTGGTGAGTTTGTACACAGCCATAATACATCTTAATTCATTTTTCCCTCCAACTCCTGACTCTTCCCCACTTGAAAAAGCTCTATTTCCATTTTTTCTTTGGTTCACTTGCTTTAATCTTTCCATTATTTTACACACCAAATATTGATAGCTAAATCATTTTATCATCAAAATATATTTAAAGCTCACATCAATAATCTTTGTGTTTTACTGATAGACTGATAATTCTCCTTAAATATATTTAAACTTTGAGCCCTAGGATTGTATTTCCTTTTATGTAACGATGCACCCTGGGCTTCTTATAAATTTTAATCCTAATAATAAATTGTTTTATTCTTATCAAATAGCACCTAATTTGTCCCGTTTTTTTCTAACACTACTTAGTTATATTACTTAAATTCAATCTGTCTAGAGTTGATATAACACCCTGAGTTTATCATTTTGCTTTAGGAAATCCTCTTTGCCATTATTATTTTTCAAATATTTCTTCTTATTTGAATAGAACACGTGGTTGAGATCCGCTTAATCTCATTTTCTTGCCAAGGTTTAATGATATCTCGCTGCTTCAGACGCTACCTAAAATATCTATGAAACTTGCAGTTTTCCTAAAACAAATCATAACCTCTGTTTTCGCTGGTGGTGTTTAATTTCCTCTCCTTTCTTAAATGCCAGACCTACTGTGCGCCGTCAGCGCAGTCCCCGGGACTCCCACACCTCAGAAGACCGGAGGGCTGGAACCGTTCTCGGCCGCGTCCCGAGTTACCCGGATGCTTGGTGTTCCTTTCTGAAATCCCACGAGACCCGGCGCTCAGTCGGGCAGGAGGGAACTTGCGTGGTACACTCTCCTAGGACCAAAGTAAAGAAGCTCGTGACAGAGACACAAACTTCTGACAAACACATTCACTTGCCAGGTCTTTTTCTGACCACTGTCTGTCTACCTGCACCCCACTTCTACACTTCTGGTGGGAGTCCCCAAATATTCACGCAAAAGAGCTCACCCAGCAACTCAAGTGCTGGACTGTAGCCTGGCTTCAAAGATGTCCACAAGAAGCTTCCTGAACCAGTGAACTCTGCAACGGTCCTCCCGCCGGACTTCTTGGGCCTCTCTCTCTGTGGGAAGTCAGGTCAATGTTTTGTTTTTCCAACCTTTATATTTACATCCTTGACCAGCTCTTGCTTTTCTACTCCATGTTCTGTGCACATTAGCTTAGCACATAATGTAGGGTTTAATGTGTCCATCTCTTGGGCACTAGGCTCCACCGGTAACACAATGCGTGTCTTTGTGGAACACAGAATCTGGCTGAAAAATGAATGAAAATCAAAAATTAAAACTCTACTGACTTCAGATTTTATATTCGCAGGAGATGAGTTATGCTTCATTTTTTTTCCAATATCTAAATTCAGGGAAGATGAAAACAGAAAGCAAGAAAATCTTTCAGAAACCCAAAGAGCCAACTGGGTATTTGAAACATGCACGTGAGCCACACCTCCTACATCACTTTTCTATTCTTCATATAAATGTATTTTCCTATGGACCAAATAAAATGCATCTTCATTTACATGATCCAAGATGGCCATTTTCTCCTTGTATTTAAAATCTGTGAAACCCTTGTACACCAGTGCAAAAGCAAACCCCACTTCCTCAGCTTAGGCTATGGTAGACTACACACAGTATTGGCTGTGCTTTGGGAAACAATATTTTTGGCCACAGTGATGTTCTGATGTCTAATAAAGGATTCAGAATTTCCCCATGACTTATATTTTCTGCTTTTGCTCTTCTGAATATGGCCCCTGTAGCATCTGTCCACTCACCAGCAGTGAGGAGAGACTGTCGCTAACTGTAGCCCATTTTATTTTTGTGTATTTTCTTATTCTTTGCAGACAGAATTATTTTTCAGAGAACAATTAGTAAAATGCACATTCTATATATCTTGCTTACTGAAAGTATAATTTCAAGATTAAAAATACAACTTCTCTTTTTTTTTTTGGAGACAGTGTCTTGCTTTGTAGTTCAGGCTGGCTCTGAGCTCAGCCTCCAACTCACATCACAGCAATCCTCCTGCCTCTGCCTCCCGAGTGCTGGGATTACAGGCGTGAGCCACCACGCCCGGCACTGTGGTATGTGGTACTGATTGCTGCTGGGGTGAGTCTCCATGCCCAGTATTGTATGTGGTTACCGGGGATCGAACTCAGGTCCTTGCGCTTGCAAAACAGGCGCCGGAACCACTGAGCTAAATCCCCGGCCCAAAAAATACGACTTCTTTAGTAGATTTCCAGAGATCCCTGAAATCATCATTCTAAAATTTTACATCATAAAGACTTCCTGTCTTCTCTCACTATCCTACTCATTTCGTTTTCCTTCCATACATGTCTTTTCTCCTGATTTTTAAACATACTGGAGAAACAGAAAAACCAAATAACAATGCAGTTAAGATGATTAGACACTGGGTATCTGTAGGGGATATGCTTCAGATTTGTCGGTATTTGCAGCTTATGTTTAAGCCTTTGGACAGAAGAGTTTGCCCATGAGACAAAACAGCGCTACTTTTGCAAGCTAACATTTTTTGCCTGAGTTTGTTTTGAGTCATTTTATAGACCATGAAGTCTCAGCAACAGAGAAAAACATTATGCTCCCAGATATCATGGAACAAAATTCAACTTCTTCAAATGAGGAATGATAATGAAAACATGAATTATGTCCTTTTGAATACCTCTCTCTGTCAGGAACCTTATGTTTCCTTTTTGAAGTCCATGGTGACACTTTCATATCTCATTTTAAAGGAAATACTAAGCGTAATGCATTGAAAGCCCAGCACCTGAAGACTGGAGAGTTGGAGATCTCCAGTGCTTCTGTACTAACTGAGGCTGGTGCAGTCTGTACATGCCCGTAGGGCCCCTGCATAAATGCTGGGGGCTTAGATGGCCCCTTCATGATGGAAACACTTTCTGTTGGGATTCGAGAGCAAGCAGGTAGAGCATGGAAAGGTCTCACCGGTGCAGCCACAGCCTGTTTTCAGTGTGGCCTATTTGTGGTTCACGTGATTCAGTGAGATGGCAGAGAGGCCCTTGTGGCACCAGTGTGACCAGGACATCTATGTATGAAGCAATCTGTGTGGACTGCGTGGCTCAGGGCCTAGGACATGGTACACACAGAAAATACGGTTTTCTTGAACTTCCTTTAAGCATTTAAATGCATATTCCGTACAGATTTAAACCTGGGAATCACAGAAGCAACTGCAAGCTGTTTTATGTGCTCCAGCTTTTTATAACAGTTCCATCCTGGGTAGAGATTTGACCTCATTATTCTTTTTGACAAGTGAGTCCTATATGTAGAGGTGAGTTCTGGTTCTTACAAATCTCCGCACAGAAGGATCCATGGCCTGGCATTCTTCAAAAGTAAAATGAACATACATAGAGTTGTGTCCTGCCAAAGACCTGCCCAAAACTATCGAGAACTTTGGAAACTGTCATGATGATGTCAGTGAATGAAAACAACATAGCAAGACCAAGGGCCCAAACCCTGCGCAGATCCCTCTCAAATGGGAGGGAGGCAAAAGCATCAGCTGTAAAAACACAACCGCAGGGATCTCTGGAATCCAGCTGAGTTACACACCCTTTGGTTAAGTTTCGGAGACAGAAGGAAACAATGCAGCTAAAAGAAATTCAGGAAAAAAGAAGAAAAAAGAGGGAAGAACTCATCGCTGTGTTTACAAACTGAAGATGGCTAATACTTCTTTGAAGGATCTCCACACTTAGAGAGCGTACGATCCATATTGCTTTGTTGATTGATGGATAAAACTAAGAAAAAGAAAAAAAGAAAGATTGAAAAAAGAAACAAAAATAGAACATAATCCAAAGGTTTCCCTCGAGAATAATTTTGAATCGTACGTTAACTTTTGGAACCAAAAAAAAAAAAAAAAATCCGCCAAACAAACAAACAAAAACAAATGAAGTAGATTATTCAAGAGTTTTAGATTTGATATTTACAGATAGCCCAATTTTATTGCATTTATTACTATTCCAGTTATTTTTCCAAAGTTCTTTCATTGTACTCTTGCAGTTAAATGAAATTAATTTAAAATACTCTAAATAATTTCTGATTTTCAAAAGAAACCTAGCTTTCCTCTCTAGGTTTACTTGGTTTGAGAGAGAATATTATGTCCAGTTTTAAAACAATAAGTTATAAATATCTGGGAAAAATCTTTTCTCTAACAGTTACCATCTAACATTAGAGCAAAGCCTTTATCTGTGAAATGATTTATTCCAGATTCACAATCATATCTGAAGAAATGTGGTTTGCCCAACCTGTCTTGTTAGCAGTTTACATAACCCCTCAGGTAAGCTACTTAAATGCCCTTAAATAATACTCGCTTTCGTTGGTTTCCATTTGCCCCACAGATTTTTCTACACAGCAAATACAAAGAAATACCCTGCAGAGCAGGAAAGGAGGAGGATCGTCCGGAAAGTGCGGAGAACCAGCGTGGGTTCTTTTCTGTCACAAGAGTCAAGACAATGTATCTGTGTGGTGCTGCATATCTTCAATCCCAGCACTTTGGAAGGCAGAGGCAGGAAGATGGCCAGTTCAAACCCAGGCTAGACCAGCTCAGTGACTTAGCAAGACTCTCCAGATTTAAAAAAAGGGCTGGCAATGTAACTCAGAGCAAAGGGACCAGGTTCAGTCCTGTTAGTAAGAAAGGGAGGGGGAGAGTGGAGGGAGGAATCAAGACGTTCTAATTACTTCATTGAAACATTCTGCTCTGTCTCCATAGCTGGTTCTTTCCTAGGTATGCATGGGGACAAAGTCTAAACCAGAGTTTCTAGGAGTAGATTCGCTGGTAGGCTAAGATGGGGTCAGTTTGTCTGGCTATATTGGGCAGGACGACAATGCAGACCTAAGTAACACCCAGGAGTGTTCTTAGGTACAAGGAACTTCAAGGAAATCCAGTTAAGGGAAAAAGTAATAAGACGACTCTGGCAGGGCCTCGGCAGCTGTCACTAGAAAACACAGACCATTGCTTCCGCTGCTCACAGGCTTTTCCTAGAAACTGGCTGCAGAAAATTAAAGTCCTGTCAGGGCACCATGACGCGCCCTCAGTTCCTGACACAATATCCAGTTGGATGTGAGCAGATTTTAATTTCCTACCCTAATTAGTGTCGATGGAGAGCTATTCAAACAGGCTTTCCCAGGATGAACCCAGCCTCCTTAGCCGCTGTCGATGCTGACTGTGGATATTTGCCATCTCCCGGCCTCCTCCTCCCTCCTGCTCTGCCTGCGACTGCAGGCTGAGAGGGGGAGGGACAGAGCAGCCTTCTTTCCCCAAACCCTACACTCCCTGCATTTCTCCTGCCCCTGAATGTAGCAGGAAAAGTAAGTACTAGCAGGAAAAGTAAGCAGAAATCTGAGAAAACAAAGACATTTCTGCAAAATCTTCTTAGGCAAATATTTCAATCTGAATCTCTGTGCAGGAAGGATTCTTAGCTCTATTCTTTAAAAAAAAAAAAAAATAGCTGTTAGATTCACACCCTCTTCCAGATAAAGATATTTGTGTCTAAGACAAATGCAATCCTCAAGTTTTCATGCCATTTAAAAAATATTTTTTTTCTGTTTAAGTTTATAGAGCTCTTCCTATTTCTGCACTTGGGTAAAAATAATTATTAGCTTAGTGTATTATAAATGAGTGTGTCATGTTCATATCACCAGAAAAAAATGAATGTTTTGTTTGTTTTTTGTTTTTACCACAAATAGGAGTGAAAAAACTAGTCTTCTGAAACAGGCTTTCAGATATTTTTATTTTTTCTTCTGCAGCCTGTATCTAGTTTATCTGTGGATATTTCTGATTATTAAAAACCCCAAATAATACTAAAATCTCTTATTTATAGAACACTATCTTTGAGCTATTTTGTATGTAGATTTTCTAATCATAATATATAATTCTATAAATATTTGAATAATTACAATATGTTCTATTTATTTTTCTCTTTATTTTCAGTTCTTCAATAAGTCACTTAAAATTTATTGACTTCTAAGAATGTAAGAGAGAGATGAAACAGACTTCTTCCTCTTTGTTGTTAGTTTTTTGTTCTATTTGGGTTTTTGGTTGTTGTTGGTTTTTTTGTTTTGTTTTGCTTTGTTTCTGTACCACAGATTGAACTTCAGGACTTGGCACTTGTGAGGTGAATATGGTGTCACTGAGCTAGCCTGAGATATTTTTAATTGATAAATTTTAAAAAATAAAAATTCATTTATTTATTATGTTTCATATATCATGAAACATATTTTTTGATGAAAGGTATCATGTTTGTAATATGATCATTCACTGTACCTAGCACAAGGCTTGTTAGGTAGTGTAAACTTAAGAAAATCTGCATATACATGGATGGATGGATGGATGGATGGTTGGATGATGGGTAGTTGGGTGGATGAGTGGATGGATGTACCAATTGAAGGAAGATCACTGAATGTACCAGTAAGAAAAAAAAAAAACTATTTTTATGCTATTGCATTTTGGAAAGACTTTATCATGGCAGAATGTTGTTTACTTTTGTTTTTTGTTTTTTTTTTGAGGAGGCCGTTGAGACAGGGCCTCGCTTTGTAGTTCAGGCTGGGCCCTGAGCTCAGCCTCAAACTCATATCACAGCAATCCTCCTGTCTCCTTCCCAAGTGCTGGGATTACAGGCGTGAGCCACCACTTCCGGTATTGTGGTATGTGGTACTAATTGCTGCTGGGTGTGATATGTGATTACTGGGGGATTGAACCCAGGTCCTTGTGCTTGCAAGACAAGAGCCAGAACCACTGAGCTAAATCTCTGGCCCATGGCAGAATGTTTTGAAGTTTGATGATCATCATTCGCCTGACATAGCTAGAGAAAAATCTCCCAATGTAGCTGGAATCCAGACAGTAGTTACAAAGTGCAGCACAGCCAACTGTGCTGTGGAACCAAGTGTGGTCAGTGCCCCAGGGAAGACACTGGAAGATCTCCTGCATGGAGCTGCCTCGACAGCCCTGTCACTATCAGGACAGCAGGGAGCCGGGATGGGTCTGCATCTCCTCACACTGGAAGCAGAAGGCTTGTGCCTGGTATTTGAAATGAGCAATTAAGCAGCCCAGAAAAACAGAGGTGGCTAAATCGAATCTGTATGTTATATTGGTCTGAATTCAAAGGGAAAATTCTATCAACTTCTGGTTCTGTTGCACCTGCCAAGCTGGGCCCAGTGTACTCAGTTTCCCTCGCAGGACTCCAGTTACATTCCAGAAGTCAATGGGGAGAACCGGTAACTTGCTCAAAAGCAGGACTGACCGTAAGGTCTGGTGACCGTGTGGTGGCCAAAGGCGGACCAAGGACCTCATGAAGGGTTAATAATCTCCCAGGTCAGAAGCACTAATAAACACTGGATAAAAAAATTCTCATTCTGTAAACATAGTATCTGTTCTGAAAATATGAAATTTTCACAATGTTGTCCATTTTCTATACATAATTGCACCTTCTTTTCCAAATCACAGGGAAACATCTAACCAGAGTAGTACTGACTTCTTCACCCTAAAATGCTTCCCTTAGAGTAGTTACCTCAGATAGATGGGGGTTTAGCCAGTGACAGTAGTGTAGGCCTGCGATTCCAGCACACTGGAAGCTGAGGCAGGAAGATCGCAAGTCAAAGGCTAGCCTGGCATCTTTGTGACCTATGAGAGTCTGTCACAAAATAAAATATTTTAAAAAGAGTTGTGGGTGTAAATCAGTGTGACAACAGGGAAGGACTATCTGTGTTTATGGTTTTGATCTAAACTAGAAGTTCTACAGGTCAACACATTTAATAAACAGACGTTTCCCTCTGCATTGTTCACTTGCACATGTGTCACAAGATGACTGAGCAGAAGGCAGCACCTGGCCCTCCGAGTGCTGCCTGCACTCCAGGATCCCATGCCCACCTCCTGGAGCTGCTCCTGTAATGTGGCTCAATCTCAAGGAATTACCAAGATGCCAGTGGTTCACTGGCATTTTAGTAAAAGCATCAGACTCCTGCCTGAGCCCCCGACCACGGGCACACTCCTGCCCTTAGTCTTCCGAGCAGTGTGAGCCTTTCCCATGAGCCCATCTGCATTCTGCACTGGGGAAAGGTACACGGTTCAATGCAAACACCACCGGCCATGCCAGGCCCCCTCGGGGCCTCCCTGGCTGCCTTCCGTTCCAAGCCAGCAGCATCTCTCTTCCAGTCCTCCCCCGACTCCTGGAAACCCCGAGATACCTCAGGCCACACACCGCTACAGTACTGGGAAACCCAACAAATGAAGGGCAAGGGCCCCCCTCCGCCTCCCTTCCTGGGCTGCAGCTCCCTTCCAGAGATGCCATATGTAGTCTCTGCCCCAGGACAGGCACTGTACTGTCCTTACATTCTTTACCCTTCAGCAGAACTTGGCGTCCACCCACACCCTGGGAAAACTCAGCACATGTTTGCTGAACGGATTATACACTTCATCTCCCACCACGAGAAACTATGGGTGCAGCATAGTGCTACTCTTGGGAGGAGGGACTCAGAACGTCTGCCTCTATCTGTTGTTTTAAAGATGAAACAGGTGCCTGTTGTCATCTCAAGCATTTAATTTATAAGGCACATTCAGTCTTACTGAACAGTGTCACAGGATCTGAAATGCAGTGGGCTTGTTCTGTAAGACTATTACATGCTGAGTGTATTGTGTTGACCAATAAATGAAGACAATAAAATGCTTATTTGTCAATGTAGACAGACAAACTCTGCCTTCTGTAGTTAATCACATATTTTTGGTTCTAAGGACATTTAGAAACACTTAGGAATTGAATACAATAACATGTTAAAGCAAAATTTGCGTCATAATTAATATATCCATAAGTATGGCCTAATTCATCTCACTGAATATTTATCAATGCCTTAGCAGCTGGCTTTAGACAAACAACAGAAAATAATCACTCTAAAGTCAGGAAGCTGAAAACAGTGAATGAAATGGTTTTAGTGAGAGGACATTATCTTTGGTTTATGGTTTTATAGGCTTCATCATGTAATATTTGAAATGCCATTAGTGACACTATACTATGAGTATATTCTATAGATCCTTTCACCATTACTTATAGGTTACAAAGATCTTGCTCTTTCTTGCTTACATGCAGCCTTCTTCCTTTATCTGTTTTTTTTAAATTATTTTTTGCAGTTCTGGCAATTAAAGTCAGGAGCTCACATCTGCTTTGCTTTGCTCTAGAACAATATACCCCACTGATGTCCCTGGAGATGCCGCCAGTGTTTGTGATTTCACACTGGTCTAGGTTACTTCCTTGCTATACGGTTAGAAGCACAGGTCATGTTTGAGAACATTACATCACAGATGACTTTACTACTTGCAAATATAAAATTAACAGAGACCTTGTAAGACCTACAGCCAGACAGGAGAGTGGCAGCCGCAGTAGATCACTGAGTTCATCCGTCCACTT
>PVIR01029520.1:0-21042 GCA_004026965.1 Petromus typicus | reverse complement strand
CACCCACCCTACCACCCCCCCATATATATAAAATTTGTTTCCTTACTTTTTTGTTACAATCTCAACATTGTCCCCTTTCACCTTATTTTACATTGAGCATTTTCTATTTCACAATATATAACATACAATGCTAGGACTCATTTACATCTTCATTTTCTCATACCAGAGAAAAGATGCGATATGTATCTATCTGTGAGAACTTATTCTTTCAGTGAGATTTGCACCCAGCTGTTGCATTGCTTCGAAAGATTTCTTAGTTGCCCTTTGTGTAGGCAGGAAATTGCCTGCTGGTTCCTGGAAAATTTTCTGTGCTCATCACCTGGGCCTGCTCCCTCCAGCACTGTTGGCCTGTAGGCATGCTGAAAGGGGGCCTTCACTCCCTGACTCCTGTGCCACTCAGTCACAGTGGTGGTGATGGAAAGGGGCACGCTGCAAGGTCTGCCTGTGAGTGAGCCTACACTCTAAAGTACAGTTTTAGAGATGGCCAAAGCTGAGGTGGCTTTTTCCCTCCTTTGTGATAAATGCTAAGGGACAAACCTAGTGGATTTATCTGGACCTGGCATTTTTTTCTTAGTCCTAGCAGGCGTATCAAGCCAGACTTCTTTGGGGGGGGGGTGAAATCTTAACAGCCTCCAGAGAAACTGCATCCATGCTTGTTGGAACCTCTTGCGTGTGCAGTGGAGTGGACATTAGTTGGGCGCATACACTCCTAGCAGAGTCAGCGGAAGCATGCTTCCACGCAAAGCCCACCCATGGACGAGATGGCATCGTTAGTCAGACTAGCCCCAAACGGAAAGGACCACGGCTTGATGGATAGGTCAGCCATACAGCAGAGATTATCTAACCACAGACTGATACATGTTAGAATGTGGATGAATATTAAGGGAAAGAGATTGACAGAAAAGAGCACCTATTATTTCTCCATTTATATGAAGCATCTGGCCTAAGCATACCTATAAGGATGAAAAGCAGATTAGCAGTAGTCAGAGGAGCTAGGGGTTTTTACTAATAAGAATGAGGTTTCTTCTAGGGTAGATAAAGAGACAGAAATGTGCTGGAATTGAATAGTACTAATGATTGCACAAATATCTGAATACATTGACTCATACTTTCAGTGGGTAGACTGAATGTATGATGATGTTATGATCCAATGGGGTAAGTGGGCTTCTGTCTCCTCCTCACAAGAAGCAGGACCCTAGAAGAAAGAGAAGGGCTTCTGATGAGACCCTAGAAAGAATCTCATAGTTGTTGCTCTGAGGATTAAATTTCTGGGTTGTAAGCAACAGAAACTGGCAATTTAAGTAGAAAAGGAATTGTGTAGTTGTGTATGGGGAGTGGAGAAGCCCACAGTCTTCCAGAGTCAGAAAGGAGATTTAGGACTCCTGACAGCTGCCAGAACCCTAGCTAAGGTCACGCCACTGTGCCTTCTGATTCAAGAACACACCAGTGGTCTGCTCGTGAGCTGAGTCTGCTCCTGCTTGGCTTTTGATCCTGCTGCTTCTGTCAGTTTCACAGGTCTCAGTAGCCATGTCCTCTGAGACTCAAGTGGAAGCATCCAGTGGCCAAGGTCATGGCTACCTGGCAGGGAGCGGAATAGGGAGGCTCTGTCCCCAGCCACTTGGC
The DNA here is from genome assembly GCA_004026965.1 of Petromus typicus. Taxonomy (NCBI): domain Eukaryota; kingdom Metazoa; phylum Chordata; class Mammalia; order Rodentia; family Petromuridae; genus Petromus; species Petromus typicus. Next base: position 19,419 of record PVIR01029520.1, on the reverse strand, counting down.
CAGTCAGGATCTGAGTCCCACTGTGACTAACACAGGAGGGAGAGCCACCTTGTTGTAGGAAGGAGGAGGTACTGTGTAACCATGCAAAGGACTTGACAGAAGGTGACGGCTCTCTCTTATTTGCAAGGGCTCAGTCAGCCTCTGAGAGCCCTGAGTTCCTAACTGGGAGCATAGAAATAAAAATGGTGGTGAGATGACGGTAGAAGTCAAGTCATGTAAGTTCACATTTAATGTTTAGTGTGGCTCTCGGCATGCAGAGAGCTCTCAGCTCATGCTTTCTTCACTTCAAGGTACATTTTGGAACCCTTGAATTTTATGCTAAGGGATTGGGGCTTCGTTCTGCAGTGTGCTACACACACATGGTTACCTCTGCAGAGATCATTTTGTGACTATAGGATGACATGACTGTAGGTTGCCTTAACTAGGCTTTTCTACATTGAAATACCTATAGGCCTGGATTTCAGTCCAATGTGGAGAGACCTCCTGATACTATAAGGCATATCCTGAGCTGTTCTTCTTTGCTTGTGTAGTGGAGTCCTGACTTTATAGCCATTTTCTGAGGCCCAAATCTCTGAGTATGTGGTTGACCTTTTTAACATGTCAGGAGTTACCAGTCTCCTCGTTCCTACTAAGGATTCATTTTATAGTTCCTCCCATGAACTCATATACTGCTCAGAAATAATTAGTTCATTCTCTCTACAAGGAAGGGAAAGCTGACCATGTTTTACAGATGCAAGTGCCAAGTATTGATACTCATTATTTTCTCTTCAAGTAAGAGAGCAGATACTGAGCTGCTGGCATGAACTGCAGGCTGGTGAACTGCAGCTGGTGAGCTGCAGGCCTGGCAGATTTGTGGTTTCCCTGCACTGAAAGCAGGCTAGACTAGTACATTGTGTGGGGTCTTCAGACTCCTGGGCAGGAGGAGCTCAGGCAAACCCTGCTTCTCTCCTATTGCACCACCCCTGTCATCTATAACCTAAAGATTCCAAAGAAGGCTGCACTGGGGACATGTGCTCTACACCTGGGCCAAAAGCTTGGGTCCTGGCCACCTGCTTGAGCTCAGGGGAGTGTCACAGTAGTGTGCAAGTCTGAGCTACCAGCTACCCCAACTGATATGCTGTGGAAGGAAAGTTAAATTTACTCCAACAGATATGACAAAAAAGTGAATTTTTTGCTCATGAATCATTGAAAGTACATCCATTCGGAGATGCCTTGCTTGAGGTCTATCATACCACAGGGTCTCCAAGCTGAGGACCTCTCTCCTTAGAGACAGGGGCTGAGTAAGGTCCTGTGTGAGACATGCAGTGTGTATTCATCTGGCTGCCTCCAAGAACAGTACACCTGGCAACAGGAGGACAGCTTGGGCTGCAGCACCTCTGTTCCCACTATGAGGCTGGGGACCATTCCCTGTGGAGTGTCATGCTCCAGCCTATCAGGTGCAGCCTTAGAGCAGACTAGGTGGCATATGTCAGACACTTACAGTGAGAAAGCTCAGGAGGAGCTGTGGCTGCCTTGGTGGAGGGGTGCCAGGAATGCTATGGCATGTGTGTGCAGACTTTGGGGCTCCTGGAAGAAGGTCAGTTCAGGAGCATCTTGGCTTTGTATGTGGCAAACCCCACCAAAAGCTATGATGTCACGTTGGAAAATCATTTCTTCCCACTGGCTGCCAGAGTCACTGAAATAAAACCCCACAGGCTGGTGCTTCTGAGGAGGTGGCAGAGTGGAAGGTGGATTCCAAGAAGAGCTGCAGAGCCCCATCTATCTTGAGAAGCAGATATCTCCTTTAAGGAAGGTGGATTGGAGTCCATGGAAAACTTCTGGCAGTAAACTGGGCAGGAGATGAGCATTTGTTGATGCTGTCTCAGTCACTGCTCAGTAGAGAAGCAGATTTAATATGAGATGTGCATATGAATTTACAAGGTGGGCTTAGTGGAGAAGGAGTCCCCACCAGTTCTCCCTCTGATCTGCAGAGTCAGATCGGAAGACTGAAAGGGCTGTCTGCCCGCTAGAGATCCAAAGGGCTCAGCCTCATGTTGTAGGCCTGGAGCTCATTGTAGAATCCTATACAAGTCTGTGTCAGGAAGCTAATGATTCTAGGCTGGAAGGCCAGAGGGTCTGAGCTGAAAGCTGGGAGAGGTGGTGTCCACGGTGAAAGTGAGACTGGAGCCCCTCCAAAGAACCCCTTCTTATTCAACTCAGTCCACTAGCTTATTGGTTGGTGCCACTCACACCAAGAGTGGGTCTTCTATCTTCAGTATATCCCTTCCACCACACCCAGAACTATGCTAAGCCAATCAGCTGGAGTTTCTTACTCAAGTTGACACAATTATCAGGATGCTCTAATATGGTCAGCTTCCCAGGTTGAACCATGTAAAGGTAACAGCATTCAGCTTTGTTGGGGTCCTTATCTTGTGTGTACACGTGTCACCCGGAACAGCAACTGGGTCCCAACCTGACTGCGCTGCACACAGGGAGTATCCTCACAGTTGCATCAGCAAAATGGTGTCCTGGACAACACAGCTGTGCCTTCTAATGCTGTGTGTGGTGAACAAAGATAGGGGTTCCTTCACCACCTCTCCAGGGGTCGTCACAGGCCTGCCGGTTGAGAGGCAAGAGGTCAGGGGTGGGTGTAGGTTTAGCTGTTACAGAGTATCCAGCTGATGTAGCCTTCTGGAGAGGCTGTGAGCTTGGTGAGAGTTTGCTAGGGCCCCCAGCAGCACCCCCCACACAGAGAACATACACACACAGTCCATGGCCACATAACACACATTAGCACATACAAAACCCACACCTAGACACCTGCGCAATGTACTCACACGCATTCCTCATTCCATACCCTGTAGATGCTCATGGGTGAAGCTTTAGATCCCAAGGCAGAGACCAGTTCCTGATCCAAGAGTTGGAGACTGCTGTTTCCAGAGTCCCGCATAGAGCACATTCCCATCACCGTCAAATATGGACACAGTTGCCCCCTTGCCTGTAAAGGAGAATATTGCTCAACGCTCCTCTGTTGGGCTCATGTCAGCACCTTCCAGATTGGTGGCTCGCAGTGACTGTGACTTTTCTTCCTCAGAGCACTCTGGGAACCACTAGGGCCATCTCCATTTTTAAAATGAGGAGACTGAGTCCAAGGAATGCAAGACCTCTGAGACTTCACAGCATATTGGTGGGAACATTTTCCCCAAAATGTAGGGCCTCTCCTTTTCTGTCCTTCACCCCATATGACGAGCCAGTCCCACGGACACAGCAAGTGTGACTACTACCATGTTCCCCACCCCTCGATTTGCTGGGCAGACGATCTGAGAGAGGAAACTGGTGTGGGGCAGCTTCTGTCCTGAGCTCCCTACTTCACATTAAAAAAAGCAAATGTGAAACCTGTGCTGTGTGGTACGTTGGGGGGAGGAGGAAGGAGCCCTGGGTGGACAGTGGCCAGTAGCCCATTCCTGGTGGGCTCAGTACCTGCGAGCTGGTTCTTTTTGACACTTCTGGACAGGAAAGGCCAGAATCCTAGAGGGAGATCCTCAAGCTGCTTCTCAGAATCGGGGCCCCTGGAGGGATTAGAAGGACACTGAGATGCTGCTTCTGTAACTAGCAGAATCGAGGCTTTGGCGGTTGCATGCTTGGCAAATCCCACTTATTAGCTAGTTGGAATCTGAGAAGTTTAGGGATAAAGAGCAGCACTGAAGAAAGGAAGTTATACAGCATAACTGATAGAGTCCTCTGGGAGATTTTTGATGGGTCCCGCCTGTGACTGGGCAATTCCAAACTAGAACTCTAAATTCTCGACGCTTTCTGGCCAGGACACCAAATTACTAACACCCTGCCCCCTACTCCATCCCACTTTCCTGCTTTTTGGCCACAGCTCCTGTTGGAGCTGAGTGTCTTCACTCACTGCATTTTCAAGAGCAAGGGCTGGTGGAGCCAAGGTGGGAGGACACCCAGAGGAGGGGTCCCCACCAGCTTTCCCTCCGCTAGGCTCTGGAGCCTTCTGCTAGTGCCATGTCGTCTGTGCATGTGCTGTGTCCTGGCCACTGTGCAGCATGGTTGTAGGTTTATGTGTGGCTTTTTAGGCCTCTTCACCATGTAACCCAGCTGTGGAATTGGGTTTTCTTTGTCCTTATGGAAAGTCTGGAAACTTATGCATTCCATCCCTGTCTTGTGCCAGTCATGAGAAGTGATCCAAATATTCAGTGAATGTTTGCATTTTTAAAAATCTATTAGTCAGACACACAGTTTAAATATCACATTATTTCTCTTACATGAGAAACCCAAATTACAAATAAAGAGGAAGTAGGAAATAGCAGGGAGTAGCGAGAGAGAGCCCTCTCACATGGGAAGGGGATCAAGCGATGGAGGAAGTGAGAATGGAGGGGAGACAAAGAGAATGAAAAAGGAGTTAAGATGTGTTGCATACATGTACCATCTCCACATTATTAATGTTAACATTGTGTCCTGAAAACAGGTACTGATGAAAAGTGCATCACAGTTCCTGACATGTTGCTATTAATCCCCCCCCCTTGTTTCCAACACAAGTGACCTGTTGCTCTTGCTACTTTCTGAAGCAGTTCTAGAAGTCCTAGAAATTTTATGAGCATCTTTATGAAGTATGATCAAATATCAGTGAAGGCAGCTGCCATTCCATGGAAAGGCAGGCTCATAAAAATACTGTAGGGTGTCTTCCTCCACCTTATTCACCAAGGCTGGTACCATGTGACTACAGGCTCTTCTCTAGAGTCAAATAGCTTTGAAAGGTAAATATTTTTATTTGATTCAGGACACGCAGACAGCCATAACAGCACAGCTAAAGGCATTCAAGAAAGAGGATTTTCATAGCTGCTTGAGAAAGTGGCAAGAGTGATGAGATGAGTGTGTCCAGAGCAAAAGGGAGTGTTTTATGGGGACTGATGGTAATTTTCCTTTTACTTTAATATTTTAAAAAAGTGTACATAGTCACTGTGTCTTTTGACCACAGGATTTACATGAATTCATGATTCACATTTAGATTCAGAGTGAGGACAAGCCCTGTGTTCAACTATAAAATCAATTGGTTTTTTTCCTTCTGGTGGTAGAATGTAACCCCAACTTGGGATCTCCTTTCTACTCCAGGCCAGGGGGCACCACGCCAGCTCCCAGCAGTGGTGCAGAACTCTGTTGTCTTGCCTAGGACTGAGAACATGCCCATGAACTGGTAGTTGTCAAGCGTCTGCTACCTATCCAGTTGCTCTACTTAGGTTCCCTTGTTTATTCTTTTGCTCTGTCACCTCTGTTAGAATGTATGTGAACGGTGTGTTGTCAGCTTTTAAGGCGTTTGTTGCTGACTGTGTCTAGAACAGTGCCTGGCAGGCCGAAAGGAAGGCAGCATGTGTATTTGTCAAAACTGCCAATTATTTTGATCCCGTGTTTCTGCAGTTTTTAGAAACTGCTTGTCTGTATATTCACTTATTTATTTACTTCACGTTGTTCATTGTACTTACACACACTGTAATAGAAAGTTCCCATCATCCCACCTTCTGGAGCCGTACTCACTCATGTGGGGGCTTTTGAAGACCATGGTGATAGGTCTGCAGCCAACCCTAGAGTTGGAATCTGTTAACTGTTTTGAAATCTGAATGGTTTGCACACTTTTTCCCTTTATGTTTTAAAATTTTGGTGAAATATATATGATAAAAATTTCAATTTCAACCTTTTATGAATGATCAGTCCAGTGGCACTAGGTGTACACACATTGGTGTGTAACCATCACTACCACTTACTCCCAGAATTTCCCATGTTCACAAACTGAAATTCTGTCCCTGTTAAATACAGACTCCCTAGCCCTAGCTCCTGGTGCTCAACCATTCCATTTTCTGTGGATTTGAGCGCTCTAGAGACCTCGTGTGAATAGGATTGATGATACTTGTCTCTCTATCTGGCTCAGGCTTATTTCACTCAGATTATGTCCACAAAGTTCATCCCAATTATAGTTTGCATGAGAGTTTGCTTTCTTTTTCTTTTTCTGGCTGAATAACACACTACCATGTGAATGAACCACCTTTTCCTCATCCGTTCAAGTCAGTGGACACATGAGTAGCTTCCACCTTCTCCCACCCATACCTTAACCAGTGCTGATGGTGTGTGTGTAATTTGTACAACTCAAATGCATTTTGTTTGCCTCAGTGTGTCTGCACCCAACACAGAGCCAGGCCCAGTAAAAATTTGATGGCTGAATGACAGTCCCACCCATGGAGTCACAGGGCTCCCCGAGGCTGCCTGGTCCCATTCTTTCTGTCACTAGGCCCCAGCAGGAGATTCCGACTGCTGTGGCAGAACCCCCTCCATGCTCCATGCCCAGGGTCTTAGTGTGGGTTGCTGGGCCAGGGCACAGAGATTCATGTTGTTTATATGGAAAAGGGAGTGTAGTGTCCAAGTCATCTGTGGCTGAACCAAAACTGTAGTTTGAGGAAATATGCCCTTCGGGTAGCTAGTGAGGAGTGGCCAGCTGGTAGCTCAGGTTGGCAGCCCCAGGGAATGGAGGGTTGTCATTTGATGGACATGGTTTGAGGCTGCTACTTATGGCAGCCCTCAGGATACTGATTCAGGATCCTTGTTCCATCTTCTTATATGTTCTGATGTTGACTCACTGACCTAATGACCAGATTTCAGAGATTCAAAAGATAATCACTGCACATCAGATCACACCGCACCAGTGGATCAGTTAACTGCACCCTGTAGGACCAATCTCCTTCAACGTGCAGATGCTGATATAGTGAGACCTTAGACACCCCCTCTTCCCTAAAACACCCAACAAATAGGATTGTTCAGTGTTCCTTCATTAGCACATCTTCTCATCCTGAGTTAGCATGATAGCCCCTTCTGGTCTTCACATCTCTAGAATCTTCTTGTTAGGATGCTAAAATGTTATTTCTACATCCCAGCTCTGTCCATAAAAATCTCCATTGCCATATGAGATTAATATATCACAAACATTTGTATTGCTATATACTAGCAATGTATGATCTAAGAATAATATTAAAAACATTCCATTGTATAAACAGCAAAAATAATAAAATACTTATAAATAATTTGTGCACAAAAAGATATGATGTGTACTTAGTTATAAAATACAATCAAAAGAAATTAAAGAAAAAATTAAAAACCTAAATAAAGATGTCCTATGTTCATAGAATGGAAGACTCACTGTTGTGATAGCATTTCTCTCCTCCCCAAATTGATTTACAGATTCAACCCAGTCCCTGTTAGAATCCCACGTGAGTTCTTGCTCGAGAGTGATAAACTGCTGATCCTAAAATTCATGCAGAAATTCAAAGGACTTAGAATAGCCAAAATAATCTTGAAGAAGAACAAAACTGGAAAATTCATACTTCCCAAGTTCAAGTTACCATACATAGCTGCAATAGTCAAGATAGTGTGATACAGTAATAAAGATGGACTTACAGATCAGTTTAATAATATTGAATGTCCAAAAATGTATAGCCAGCTGATTTTGAACAAGGGTCCAAGATAGTTTAGTAGAGAAAGAATAATATTTTCAATAATCACTTCTCGAACAAGTAGACAGGTTTCCTAAATAAGATACCAAAAGTATAAGCAAGAAAAGAATAGATATGTTAGACTTTTCAAACTTAAAAACTGTTGTACTTCTAAGGACATCACCAAGAAATGACAACCCGTGGAATGAAAGAAAGTATTTGAGAAGCATAAATTGGATAAAAGAGACTAACACAAAAAAGTATATAAAGCATTTTCACAATTGAACACATTATCCAATTTCAAATGGCCAGAAGACTTGAATAGAGATATCTCCAAAGAGAAATACAAATGGCCAACAAGTTCATGGAAAGATGCCCAACATGATTTTTCAGTCATTTGGGAAATGCAAATCAAATTCATAGTGAGGTACTACTTTTAACTAGTTTAGATGACTAGAACCAGAAAGTCACACACAGTGTTGCTAGCCATGTGGATGCACTGAAACTTACACACACTGCTAGTGGAAATGAAAAATGATCTAGCTGTCATAGAAAACAGTATGACAGTTCAGTCAAAAAACTAACCATACAGTTACCGTATGACTCCTAGGTCTATAACCAAGAGAAGTGAAAACATGTTCATGTAAAAAAAACTTGTACATGAATGTTCCTAGCAACATTCATAGTCGTCAAAAACTAGACATGATAGAAACATCCATCAGCTGATGAATGGATAAACTAACTAGCTAGCCGTGCAATGGAGTACTATCATCCTCGGAAAGGAATGGAGTCCCAACATATACCATGACATGATGGACCTTGAAAACATAATACTAAATAAGAGAAGCCCATTACAAAAGGTTACATATTTAGGATTCCGCTAATACTCAATGTCTGGAGTAGGCAACTCTATAGACATAAATTGAGCAAGAAGTTTATGACTGGGGAGATGGGAAGTTACTGATCGCTCCCTACTCCTTGCATGCATCATAGAACCCAAGAACCTGACTATGTCTCGGGAGTCTGTCCCCTCACTTTGCTGACCTTGAACCCAGTGTCTCTAGGTGACCTGCCCAGGGCCTCACAGCTAGTGCAGAGTGGGGTTCTACTCAGATTCAGGTTTTACAAATATATTTTTGAATAGCACGGAAAGGAAGTGTTCTGATCAGAGCCTTCCCTCCTCTTCCCTCTATCCTCCTCCTCTTCTGGCCCATTCTTTGCTCTTGCTGAGCGTGTCAGATTCTTAAATACAGCAATTTGAGCTTGGCCGCCTTCTCCCATATTGTGTTTGCTCAGTGACTGCTCACCATGAGCTAATGACCCCGAACTTTGGCGTGATGGGTCCCAGCTCCCTCTCCATGCTGTTCTGAGGATCGATCTCACCTTGATAATTGTCTCATGCTTGGCTGAGTTTCAATTCCAGAAGTTTGCCTTTCCTCTTGTGTCTCACTGGCCTGAGAGAGCACTCCGGCATCTCTGATAGTTTCCGAACACTTTAATTGTGTACTGTAGGTTTCAGGTTAGTTTGTGGATTATTTTTCAGATAATTGAAAAGGATGCTTTCAGATGCTAGATGATGGTTGTAACCACTCATCAAAGTGTCCGCTTCCTGATGACTTCACTCCCCGCCACCCCACCACCCCGCCTTGCCTGGCTTTGATTACAGATCCTATCTGCTGCAGTGCCTAGCGATTAAGCCGTGTGTGGCTCTGGGGAAGCTGTGTTTCAAGAATGGAAGTACAGGTTGTTGGAACTGGTAGGGCCCCTGAGGATCATCCGGCCCAAATTTCTGTCTTCCAGGCCATATTTCATGGTCTGTGTGTCCTGGGGAACCATGGAGTTGCCTGCAAACACAGGGTAGATATCCAGCTCTCCTGACTCTGGCAGTGCCCTCCTTGGTTTTGTGATGCCTGGGTAAATGGGGTCAGAGGCAGGTACAGATGTTGATCCAGCACACAGGACCCCCTGGCCACCCCTCCACCATGCCCTGCGGGAGGCCTGCACCAGGAGCTTAACCTGCCAAAACAGGCTCAGGACCAGGTCAGCTGCTGGCCACCAGCTCACCTTCTGCCTGAGACCCTACGAAGCTTCCCCTTCACAGGGAGTTGACTGGCCTGTGCAGGTGCCTGGCACGCAGTAGGTGCTTGATAAATACTGGTTCTTGTTCTTTTATTCCTTATACTCCCTTAACCCTGGGTTTAGAAGAGGAGCTAGATATGCCTTCCCAGGCTACGGCCTAGTGACCTGACTTGGGACGTGGAGAGAACCTCTGCCATGTGATGCCACTTGATGGGAATGTGAAGCAATTTCTGTAGTCTATTCTGTGCATCTGCAGTGAACACCTGTCTCCCACAGCCTCTGGGCATGGGTAGAGGCTGGCACAGGCTCCTGCGCAAAAACCCTATGCCCTGTGGTACTGATAGAGAAGAGGGCAGAAAGCCAGTCTGTGGCATGGGAGGCAGGAACAAGTGGGAAGACACCAGTGGCGGCCCTGCTGTGGGAGCATACAGATGCTGGCAAGCTTGACCCCTGGGTTTGCCCAAGTGCATCCCTGAGGTCAGCCCAGAAGGCTTCATGCTGGTTGGGTTTGGGACGCTGCTTTCTGACACCCCTGTGGTGGCTCACTAAGAAAGGCCCTGTGGTGCCATCCAGTCCCCCTGCTCGGTGAGGACAACTTTTGGCCATGGGGCCCTCTTGTCCTGGGATACCTGTCTGTGGAGAGCAATCCTGAGAAAACTGCCTTAGATCGGAGAGACAGTTTGAAGCCTCTTTCTACTGCAGCTGACAAAAGCTAGTGACACCCACGGAGTGCAAAGGTCTTTTTTGCTCTTCCAAGACATCCTTAGCAAGCATCACGTTCACAGTGCCAGCCAGGGATCCAGTACTGAGAACACAGGGTCTGAGGCAGGACTAAGCGGTCACGGGGTCTGTCCATGGTGCTGAGTTGTAAAATGCGAAACAAAGCAGGGTGCAAGGTGCGGACCGAGGACAGAGAGAGGCAGGGTGATCACAGTGCAGGGCTCTCCCAGGAGGCACACAGGGGACAGAGAACATAGGGACTTGTGTGTGACTGTCTTTCCTTCCCATGGACCCCTTCAGGGTCCCTCTTCTCTTCTGTGGGCCATTGGGACCTCTCTCTGTGCCTCTGTTGTCACAGTCGGTAAGTAGCAGAGGCAAGATTCAACCCTGACAGTCTGTATGCTTCCAAAAGGAGGGAGTACTGCCACCAGGGCCAAAAGTGGGGACCGCTGCCCACCGTGTCTCCTTCTGAGTCTCACCTCCCCCTGAGCAGAAAACCCCTGCAGTCCCCACCCCAGTGCACCTGTCTACAGTAGTGGGTTAGGTAGTGTCCAGCTTGGACAGACAGACACCTTCAGGGCCATGTTTTTTCACCTGCAAGTGGTGAGTGACTTATGGGGTTGAGAGGTTCCTGGAGCTCTCTTGACCATGAGCCAGCTCCATGAGTCAGAAGCTATATAGAACTTCTTCCCAGGCCAGTCCAAAGGAGAGGTTGGGTCCCTTGCTACCCACCCCTTCTATCAGGGCCAGCACTGCCTTAGAACCCGGACACAGCACAGACCACTTGCCCCCTCTTGAGGCATTACTACCTACTTGTGTGCTGCGAGTTGGGCGGTGCAGGATGCAGAGACGCTGGGAGCCCGCACAGAACAGCACACACAGCTGAGTGGTAACAGTGGCTTAGATGCTGTGGCCCACACCAGCACAGGGCCCAGTGGAGTCCTGTGTTCTCCAACCTTACCTCACCCTCGTGTGAATCCCTTGGTGGAGAACAAAGCACCTTTGTAGTCTCATTTATGCTCACATAAGTGTTTGAAAATCTAGGTGGTGGAGTTAGAGCTTTTGGATCTGATTAGCGGGGCTGTGCTCTTCAGCTTTAATGCTAGCAGAGCACTCGAGTCCCTGTTCAAACAGGGCTAAACTTATCTCTTAGAAAATAGACTGTTTTGAGGCCTAATCATAGACATTAAAGCCATTAATTAGTGATAAGATTCAATTTCCCAGTGTCCTAGCCTGCATGTGAGTCCTGATGTAGAGATTGTGCCGAGAGCACTTTCCACAGATGTATCAGCAAACGCTTGCTGTGCCAGCTGGGCAGTGACATGTCGTGATGTTCCCCAGGCCGACCAGGCCCCACATAACCCCATCACAGAGCAGGATGATCTACTCCAAACACCCTCCCTGGGTTGGGAGGGGCGGACAGAGGGAGCAGGCGGGAGCAGGTGGCCAGTGCAGTGAGCCCTCCTTAATCTGATTACCGATTTCAGTGTTCCAGCGAGGACTGGTAATAGAATGGATGTGCAGGCTGCTGAGCGGAGGTCCCTAGACAAGACAGCTACTGCTTTACCTCCCTCCACCACAGGCTTCTGCCTCCACCCGTGACTGTCCCCCACTATCAAGAACGGAACATACATCCAGGTCCCAACATCCTTCACCTTGTTTCAGCCTCTGATGCTCAGAAGAAATAGCCAGTCGTGTACAGCTGTTCAGGGTGGTAGCTAGACTCCAGAGACTATGCGGTGCTGCCACTGCCAGCAGGGTGCATGGCATTATCACTTCCACCCCCCAGAGCACCAGACCTATAGGAAGTCCCGGAGGAGCTGCGTCCTCTCTCCCACTGTAAAACGGGGCTCAAAGAGTAGAAGTCTAAGTAGCCTGGAGAGTGATGAGACCAGCTCTAAACACGTAAGTGAGCATGTGTCTATGAGGCCACTCTGACAACCACCCATGGCTGCTGTAGTCTTACCTGCAGCTGCACAGCTCCCCAAAGGACCGTGGGGCTCGGTGCAGCACTGAGACACAAGATCCCCTTGCCTGGACATGTGTTCTCAAGATGGGTGTGAGTCCCGCATGCACAACCTGGTCTGTTGGCTGCTTGTCTAGGTGGCCTCTTAGGAGGGAGGAGGCAGCAGGTACATGAGTGGGACAGTTGCTGGAGGGAAGGGCACACTTCTCAAACAAGAGCTCCAGAATGGTCTTTTCTGCTTTGGTTTGTGGGATTTCATGATGTTTAGATTCACAGGCGGCTGATTTTAGCTGCTCTCTACCTTAGCTCCCATGGTGTTGGCATCTTAGTGTGAAGAATGCTTCTCAGGTTATAGAGAATCTAGTGCTAGTGTTTTGGGCTTCTTAAAACAGGAGGCTTCCTCCTTGGATGTTTCTTTCCTGCCTGTTTGGTATGACCTATAAAGTGTTGACAGAAGGCTTATAGCCTGGCTTGAATACCTGCTTGTGTCCCTGAGCCACTGGAAACCCACAAGCCCTGGGTGTGACTGTGGGTCATGGTGGGTCCACTTCATGTCTGGAGAGGGGTGAAGAACATGAGCTGGGTCTTGCCAGGGTCCTTGCTTTGAAACTGTGCCAGCCTTCCTCCTCCCTCTTCTGCGGTCACCACTGCGGTCTCTGTCCTCCTGGAGAGGAAGTGGTGCATGGAGGCCAGGCCCAGCGCCAGCACCTGTATGAGAAGGACCAGGGAGTCAGGCGCCCGATGCCCATGCAGGGAAGTGTCGGCGACAGTGGCCATGAGTGCCCCCATTGAGAGCTTGACTGGCAGGCTGGCTGGATCACCTGGCAGCTTGGAGCTCCAGAGAAACCTCCAAGCACTCTTCGCGGCAGGCTGTCCCGGAGAGGTGGAGTGATAGCCCTCTGTCCCTGGCTGTGTGAGGGAGGTGGGAGGGCAAAGCCTCGGCTCAGGGCAGTGTCTGACACAAGGCAGCCAGCCCTTCCGGCTCTCCGGTAGTGCTGGCTGCTGTGAAGTGATCCTGGGCCTCTCATGTCAGGTGCTAATGGCATCTCCCGAGCAGCCACGTGGCTGCAGTACTATGGGCTGCCTCTTGGCCGGCTGTGGCTGCCGGACAGGGGGTTATTCTGTGTGGAACCTTGCAAAGCCTGCTCTGCCACTCCCTCCTAAATAGCATCTTTGCCCTGCCTGATGGTTAACAGTTTTGACAGGCCAGGCTATTTTTAGAAACCCGTTCCTACTTCTTCTCCCTGTGGGAAAAGGAAAGCAAGTTAAATTTTAGAGTTAGCCCCCTCCTCCTCCCCCACGCACTAACACACACTGCAGCCACCTGGGCAGGAGGCTGGTTGAGGCAGCAGGAGCACCCAGGGCACCCGCTCAGGGCTGCCTCAGGGCTCATCGAGGGCGCTCCCAGCTCTGGCCAAGGTTCTGATAGGGGGAGGGCGTCAGCATCTCCCCACTCAGGAAATACATTCACAGTGGCAGCGGCTTGCCAGGCTGCAGTCAGTTTGGCATCTGGGTCCCCTGGCTCCCAGTCTCTCACCCTTGTGATTCTGTGGGGACCGTCTAGTCACCCTGTGAGCAGCTGGCTGACTGCCCAAAGGAAGCATGCCTGGGAGGCAAGGGCAGTGCCCGTGGCGCTGGCCCTCCTCACACCTCCCATGCCCCACCAAGCTGGCACTGAGTAGCCTTGGGAGAGAGGCCACACTGACATTTTACCCCATGTTTCCCAGAACCAGACCTGAACCCAGCCAGTCAGTCTCATCCTTTGGGTATGGCGTCTTGCATGGCCCACAGGCCCCTGGCCCCCAGGCACACTCTCCATGTCCCTGGATGGAAACTGAGCACAAGGAAAGGTCCACACGGTCCAGCCAGGGGGCATGAAACAGTGGAGTTAACTTGAAAAATAAATTGAAAATTAAAGTCAGTCATCCACTTTTTAAATAGTTAACCTGATAAATAATTATGGACAAAACTTTATTGCGAGGTGTCAATCAATGTCTCCAGCTTAGTATCTTAGACCTAAAGTTAGGGTCTTTTCTGTGCTCAGGTTTGGGTAGGGGCAGCAGAGAGGGCAGCACTGGGTTACCTTGGTTCTGGGGCCCTGACTCCCCTCCTGCAGTGAAACCTCAGGAAGGATTCCAGATCCTCCTCTCCTGGAGGTGGGTGCAGCAGCCCCTACAGTAGGGCAGAGACAGGATGAAGATGGCCTTGACTACGAGCAGGGCTCCAACCCACAGTTCCCTCTCCTCGCCCTTCTGCCTAGGCCGTACCAGAGACCTACCGCAGCTCATCGGCATCTGAACAGTGATTCTCAGACTCAGATTAGGCAGTGACCGGACACTTCCCAGGCCTTGGCTTTCCTGAGTGGTCACATTGCTGCCTTCCTGTCAGTTTGCTGCTTCTTCACAGAAGTGTTACAGCCTGCCTGGGTGATGGTAGTAGTGGAAATGAACACTGGAGTGCTGTGGCTCATTCAGTGTCTGGATTTTTTAAACAGCTTTATTGTGGTCCAATTGGCACACAACAAGCATGTTTAAAGTGTGTGTCTTGGTAAGTTTTGACAAATGTATATACCCAGGAAGCCCTCACCATAGTCAGGGTCATAGACTCTCTAGTCCTACCCCAAACCCACCCCCTATTTCTTCTTGCCCTGTTGTTCTTTCCTCCCCCTTCCCATGACTGATCTGCTTTCCTGTCACTGTAGATTAATTAGCACTCTGAAGTTTTATATGAATGGTTTCATGTGCTATATACTTTCTATCCCCTTCTGTCTTTCATGACACATAATTGAGATTCATATATATTTTTGTGTATATCAGCAAGTCTTTTTCATTGCTCAGTAGTATTCCACTGTGTATCTCATAATTCTCTTCCTTTCACTTGATGTGTTATGTTTAAACATGAAGCGTCCCCCAAAGACTGCTGTGTTGGGGTCTTGATCCCCAGGCCTCGAGAGCTGTTTGGATAAATTCACTGATGTGATCGTGATCTGATGACATCAGTAGGAGGAGGTGGAGGCAGGGGGTGGGGCCGACTGGAGGGAATGGGTCATGGGCATGAGGTGAGGACTGCACGGTCTGTACCCCTGCCTCTCTGGCTCTTGCTACCCCGCACTGCTTCCTGGCTGTCCTGATGAGCAGCTTCTCTCAGCTGGACCCTTCCCCTGTGATGCTTCTGCCTCACTGCAGAAACCATGAGCCAAAAGCAGCCTCTCCTCCTTCCAGTTATTTTTCTCAGGAATCAGAGAAAGCAAAGCTGACCAACATGCATTTGTAATGTTCGATTGTTCCACCTCTGTTTTGTAATGTTCAGTACTTGTCTATTGTTTTACTGGGTTGTAAGACTTTTCTGGACTCGGATCACCTGTGTACACTTGTTAACAGTTATTTGTGGATCTATCTTGGGATATTTATTCTGCGTTATCAAACTGTCTGTCTGTCTCAAAGATGAATACCACAGTCTTAATTACTGTAGCTGTGTGAAAACTTTTGGAAATCAGGGCGTATTTGGGCTAGTCTAACTCTTTTGTATTTCTGTACAAATCCTCTAATCAGTTTATTTTCTATTTTTAAAAATAGCTTGCTGGTATTTTAATTGGAATTATTAGTGTCTGAAGTAGAGTTCCTTACCAGGGTCAAGGTCCATCTCTCCATTTAAGGCATCTCTAATTTGTCTAAGCAGTGTTTTGTGGTTTTCCACGGAACAACTCTACATAACTTATGTAAGATTTGTCCTTAAGTATTTCATATTATTTTATTGTAAATGATCGTACATTTTAAATTTTAATTTCCAGTTGTTTATTACCAGTATATAAAACGCAGTTGACCTTTACTCCTTAATGTTACATTCTGGAGCCCTTCTAAGCTCCCTTATTAGACCAGCAATTTCTTCTATAGATTCCACTGGATCCTACAGAATTGATGATCAAGTCGTCTGAGGAGAAAGTCACTTTTACTTTTCAAATCTGATGCATTTGATCTATTCCTTCCTGAGCACTAGGTAACACTTCCAGCAGTGTGCTGAACAGAAATGGTGAACACAAGATATTTTACCTGGTTCCTGGACCCAGGGGTGCACTGGGTCTTTGGCCAATATGTACAATGTTTGTAGGTTTTCAGATGTGCCCTTTATCAAGTCGAGATAGATCCCTGCTCTTGGTTTGCTGAGTTTTTCTCAGAAGTGAATATTGGATGGAGTCAAAAGCTTTTTCTGGCTGGACTGAGAGGATAGTGTGTTTCCCTTCTCAGTGTGTTAATGTGGTTACTTACATCCATTGATTTTTCCAAGGCTAGACCAACTCTGCATTCCTGAGATCAGCATCACGTAGAAAATATATATTATTCTTTCTGAGTATGTCAGTTTCAATTTACTAAAACACTTTCTAGAATGTTTTCATGTGTATTTGTAAGGAATATTTGTAATTTTCTTATTTTAGCATCAAGATAAAGCTGAAGTCATAGGATGAATTGGGGAATATTTCTTCGTTGTTTTGTGGAAAAAATTAGTGGAATTTGGTGGAATTTACCAATTAAATAATCTGTGCCTGGTGTTCTTATTGAGGTAGCTGTTGGTCACAGATTTAGTTTCCCTAATAATATATATCAAAGAATATTCTGGTCATAAGTTTTTTCTGGTGAGCTTTAGCAGTATATATCTTTCAAGGATTTGTCCATTTTATCTAAGTTGTCAGATCTAACCGAATACATTTTTTTATAATATTCTCTAACTTTCCTTGTCATATTCATAGAATCTGTAGTGATGTCACAGTTTCATCTGTGGTACTGATGCCTCACGCCTTCTGTCTTTCTGTCCTTCTCAGTTTGGCTAGAGGCTGCTAATTCCATTGAGCTTTTGAGGACCAGCTTTTGGTCTCATGGATTTTTCTGTATTGACTTTCTGTTTTGTATTTCATCGATTTCCACTCTGCTGTTCATTATTTCCTTTTTCCCACTTACTCTGGATTTAATTTGTTCTTTTGTTAGTTTCTTAAAGTGGAAGCAGAAATCATAAACCTGTGACTTTTTCCACTAATAGCTATTTAGTGCTATAAAGTTACCTCTTAGTACTGCATTAATGACATTTGATAAACTTTGATCGATTTGTACTTTTATTTTCACTCAGTTCATTGATTGTGCTTTGATTTCATAGTTGTCAGAGAACATACTTTTTTGAGACCCATATTCTATGATTGTTAGGTAGAATATTCTACCAGTATTAATTATGTCACACAGTTTTATGGTATCATTCAAGAGTTTTATGGTGGGACTAATTTTCTGTTCATCTTTATTAATGAAACAGAGTATTGAGATATCCAACTACTACTGTGCAGCCATATGTTTCCACTCAGCTCTGTTTGATTTTACTTTATGAAGTTTGAAGCTTTTCAGAGTATACTTTGGGATTTTTACTTTTTTTTTTGAGAAGTAATCCTTGTATAGTTAGAAAATTACGTTTGGAACTTTATGACATACTCTATCATTTCAGCTTTCCTTATTTTGGTGTAGCCTGATACATCTTTTTCTTTATATTTAAATCTTAACCTATATGTTTCTTTTTACTTGAAGTACATTTCTAAGCATTTGCTGTTTTTATTCTGATAATCTCTGCCTTTTATCCATTTAATTTACACTGAGTGCATTTACATGTAATGTGATTATTAATTTACTTAGGTTTAAGACTACCATCTTTTTTTTTGGTATGTTTTCCTTTTTGTGCTTTGTTTTTGATTCATTGAATATTTTTTTAAAGGTTTTTTGAGACAGGGTCTCTCTTTGTAGTTCAGGCTGGCCCTGAGCTCAGCCTCAAACTCACATCACAGCAATCCTCCTGCCTCTGCCTCCCGAGTGCTGGGATTACAGGCGTGAGCCACCACACCCGGCACCGTGGTATGTGGTACTGGTTGCTGCTGGGCGTGAGTCTCCACATCCAGTATTGTTATGTGGTCACTGGGGATCGAACCTGGGCCCTTGCGCTTGAAAGACAGGTGCTGGAACCACTGAGCTAAATCCCCGGCCCATCTTCCTTTTTCTCCTGCACCTCTTATTCCTTTCCCTTTTCTTCTTTTGTGGTACTGAGAATTGAACCTAGGGCTTTTGTACTGAACTAGATCCCCAGCCTTTTAAAATTTTTCTTTAGTTTTGAGAAAGAGTCACACTAAGTCATTAAGTTGCTCAGGTTGGGCTCAAACTTGTGATCCTTCTGCCTCAGCATCCCAATATGCTGGGATTATAGGTATGCACCAATGTGCCCAGCTTCCATTATTTTTACTAGACCTTATTTTTTAAGACCAGAACAGAATTGACCACAGTTTACATATTTCCTTTATTCCCCATCATGGACAACTTAGCCTCTTGAACTGACAGCATCCCCCCTTGAGTGGTGTGTTGGTTTCACTCAGTGGATCTACAAGGACACCTTAATATCACTGTAATTTGCATAAAGGTCTACAGTTTGCATAAAGGTCAATTCTTGGCTCTGGACATTCTGAGGGTCTAAACGAATGTGTAAGGATATGTGTCCACCATTAAAATGTCATAAAGAATAGCATGGCGGGCCGGGGAGTTAGCTCAGTGGTTCCGGCACCTGTCTTGCAAGCGCAAGGACCCGGGTTCGATTCCCCGGTAACCACATAACAATACTGGGTGTGGAGACTCACACCCAGCAGCAACCAGCACCACATACCACAGTGCCGGGCGTGGTGGCTCACGCCTGTAATCCCAGCACTTGGGAGGCAGAGGCAGGAGGATTGTGATGTGAGTTGGAGGCTGAGCTCAGGGCCAGCCTGAACCACAAAGCGAGACCCTGTCTCAAAAAACCTAAAAAAAAAAAAAAAAAAGAATAGCATGGCGACCCTAAACCCTTCTATGCTCTACCTGTGTTGGCCCTTCCCTGTGCCCTGACCTCTTTGGTTTCGCCTAAGGTGTCATATAGTTGGAGTCATGTAATATGTAGCCTTTCCAAAGTAATTTATTTCACTTAGTAATATCAGTTAAGTCCTTTCCATCCCCTCTGCTTTCCGCTGGTGGATTTTGGAGCTCTTTCTTCTGTTTCATTTCATTGATCTGTTTGTGTGTATTTTTACCAGTACCACACTATCCTGATTACCATAGCTTTGTGGAAAGACTTGAAGGAGAGGGCCAGGGAGTTAGCTCAGTGGTTCCAGCGCCTGTCTCCCAAGCGCAAGGACCC
>PVIR01029519.1:0-14925 GCA_004026965.1 Petromus typicus | reverse complement strand
AAAATTAAAAAAAAGAATTTGCAGAGTATTTGCAGAAGATATGATTCTTGCTTTCATAGAGCATACAATCTGCGATGATTAATGAACTTAGTGCATCATTACATAACCAGACCAAAACAAAACATGCGCGTTCATCTTACTTTTAGCTTCCTTTGTCTCCTGTAAGTCTCCATTGCACCTCCAATTGTCCCTTCTTCCTTAGAGTCTCAGCTCTGGCTTCAATGAGGCAAAGTAGCACCGCAGGGCTGCTGGTTATGTGGGCTGTTCTCTGCACAGAAGTGCTGGCTTGGGAGGAAAGAGGCTGTCATGCAGCCAGCGTTCCCCACACTGATCCCCGAGCCAGGGGCTGCTTGGGACAACTGTGTGCAAATGTCCCCCCCAGGGGCCACCTGATTCTAATTTGAGTAAAGGCCCTCTACAGTCCCACGCATGCCCATGGGCTAGAATTGTGCCTCTCTCTACCCACTCGGAATTGAGGCCCAGTGTAATGGTGCTCAGTGTGATGGTACTCCTGGGGCCTGAGTCTAGAGCAGCAAATAGACACACATCACTTAGAGCTTTGTTTTTTTGATGTGTTTCAACCTTTAGTCCTGGGGCTCAGCAGAAGAAGCTATTGCTGGAGTGAAGTTTTTCTCTAAGAGTTTTTCTTCGCCCTGAGGCTTCAGGACTCAACCTGGGATGGATCTGGTCATGTCAGAAGATTCCCCACTTGGACCAGCACTGTGTGTGTTTTCTTTGACCAAAATTTGAATAGATTCACAAGTACTGTGTGGCTCGGTTGTGTGGGATGGGGGAAAGCCAAGGAGAGAGAATATAGGGAGTTGAGACCTCAGAGAGTGTCAAACAGACCTAGCTGGGTGACCTGGGTGGCAAATCACAGCTCAGTGACGCAAAAACTAAAGCCTGGTTTTAAAGCTCATAACGCCAGTCTCATGTGCCAGAAATTCCCATTTTGGACCAGCTTCAAGGCTGTGGAGGCCCAGACACTGACTCATCAAACTATTTCCTATTAACAGACATAGTACCACACATTTCTGAGTGCTGACAAAAATAAACCGATCTGTTGTTCCAAACCTCGGAGCCTTTCAAATACAACGCTCTTTTCAACTTTTAATTTTGAGACTTCAGTCAATCTGAAGGTGATCTCATCTATCCATTTCCATGTTGTTTATTCTTAACTTACCCAAGTGCTATTTTGCCCAGGTTTGCTTATGTTAAAGACATTTTGCAAATCATTTTATAAATCAAACATTGTTTTAATTCCTTAGAGCAAGAAGTTGCAGATAACAGCATTAAGCAGAGGGTGTGCAATTGAGGCTTAGATTTATATATGCAGAATGAGGTTTATTTGAGGACAGATTTATTTCAATGACAGCTGCTCTCAAAATATCACATAACACTTGAAATTCCTCTTAGCAGTTCTATTAGAAAAGTCTTGCCTAATTAGAACAATGTCTCTCCAAATTATTTTAACAAAACAGAAACACATTTACATATACTACAGAGTTTACAAAGGAGTAAATATCAAAAGGCTTATGTAATCTTTCATTACATAAATGTTATTTTGAGGGCTTGGCATTGTTATTCATATTTATTGAACTGAATAATTTTCATTTGTTATAGGCAGATTGTCTTATGCAATTGTTCCTGAAGCAAGTTGAGATTACTTTGAAAATTCATATCAGGAAAGGGTAGGAAGAAAACCCGAGCAAGTCTCAGTTTTGCTGCCATTTGAAGATTGACTTGACTTTTTCTTCCCAGCAAAAACTGAAATATGAACCGTGTTCTACTTTTTTTCCATTAAATTATATCATCAAGTCTGGGAGCTCCATGGTAGAATGCTTACTTGCTTACTTAGCATGCATGAGGCCCTGACTTAATTCCCAGCACTGCAAAAATAAATACATCTCCGTAATTATTAATCTAAAACTAATATCAGTATATAATTTATCCAGTTTCCTCAAATTGAGCAAGTATGTTGACATTCTGGGTAATCACTCCTTAACACAGTCACGTAATGTTGGCTGATCATGTTCTTATCTATTAGTAGATGAAAACACTGAGACAGAAACCGATCTGTGAGCAGCAGCGTGATTGGTGTCTAACACAGGACTTTAGAGGAAATTGAAAACCTCAGACTTGTACTTAGCCTTCAGTCACTTTGTAAAGTATTGTGAAGAGATCTCAAAACTTGTGTCCATATTTCTTCTCTACCAGGTCAGAGATTCTGATAATGACTTTGAGTTGTTCGATGGTTCCACTTCTGTTGTGTTTATAAAAAAGAGGTGTTGGTGTGTAAGTGTCGCCTGTGAGCCCGGTGAACTGTTAGTGCTAGCGACTGGTTCTTTCCTGTCTAGGTCAGTGGCAAATGGAATTTCCCAGACCCCGCTTTAGGCCGCGTTCTGGAAATACTATAATGGCTTGTTCCCATTAGCTGTGAATTTGTATTTCCTACATATTCCATCCCCGTGCTTTTTGGAAAATTGACAGAAAACCAGATTCAAAATCAGGGCAGAGTTATAGGACTGCAAACTATCTGTCTAGAATATAAATTTGTGGCCTTGCTCAAGAGAGCCCAGTTAACTCACTGGAACTCCAGCAGTGACACCAGTGAGCTGTGTTGAACATCAAAGCACCAGAGAAGGTCACCCGGGCCCTGCAGGGAAGTCTGTCAAGCTTCTTGCAGCTCAGCTGGAACCTGAGGCAGGTGAAGGCGTCAAGGGCCTGTCACCTCTGCACACCAGTGACTTCTGCCTGGTGTGGAGAGCAGCAGTCGATTCTATCTTTAGCGCCTTGTGTGGACAGTCTGAGCAGCGTCCTGATAGACAGGCAACAGTGACACAGTTCAGCTTTCCTTCTTCCTGTCTGTGTTTGCGGGTGTACGGAGACAGCATCTGCATCTTTACCTCAAAAACAAGGGCAGGAGCTGAGTATTTTTTATCATCGGATTTCCTGTGGAATTCTTTTATGAAACCAACCTACTTTTGTACTAACCTCCCCACTCTTGGATGGAGAGGTTGCAAGAAGGGGTGGTTGAAATCACAGATTGGTGAATCCTTTTTGCTTTTCAGGGTCTGCCCTGAAATCAGGCTTTCCTCAGCCTCCATGAGACAGAGCGTGGGTGAGGAGCATCATTCACTGACTTGGGGTTGCCTGCCCTTCCCCACACAGAGACTGAGGAGTCGTGCAGCTCGCACGTTTTTTCTGAGCGCCTGCCCTGTGCCGGGGTTTATAACCTGGACAGTGTGCACAGAATCCCCATCCACTGGATTCACAGAACTCGAACTCTTTGGTGCTTCTTCATGGAGGCTTTAGACAGCAACATAGAAAGGTCGCTTGGGAAGTAGTATTTATTTTTTAATATAGAACTAACATAAAGGAAGTTAGCAATTTGGGAGAATGAAACAGGTAAGACAGTGCAATTCTGTCTGGTTGATTTAACTCGAAGTAAATTTAGAGAAGTAAAAATGCCAGTTCCTCACCCAACGTCTCCACATGTCATGAATTGGTGACTTCATATTGTCTCTGCAGAGAAAATCAAGGCAAAAGCAGTAATGGCTTTTTTCATGCTCGGCCAGGGATGCAGATGAGATTACGTCCTTGTTTGAATCGATAATGCTCCCTATCCAACTTAGTTTGATAGGAATTACAGTTCTTCACAAAATAGGTAGCAGGTTTTTATTGTCTGCAGTATTACACTGTCAGAAAATTGCCGAAAGGAGTAGGAGAGAAGGGACTGTGTGTTTAAGAGAGGCGTTAGCAGTCAGAAATCCATGTGGCACTGCTCTGGGTTCATCTTGGCTGAGAAAACTAATACACAATTACCAGAAAGGGCTGATCGAATCACTGTCTCAAGATTCTAAGATGGAGCAAAGTAGACAATGCAGAATTTCTTTCCAATCGTCCCTAATGTGGTCATATTGGGAAAGGTGTCGGTAGTGAAAGTGCCTTTACTCAATTTGCTTAGAATGAGGATGCCCCCACCCCATTCCCAACACCGCCTTTGAGGATGCGCCCTGAAGACTTCACGGTGATATGAGAAGATACAGGTGATGGAGATGTTTGGTTACTGAAATACATACCACGCACATGCCATGCTGACTGTCTCTGAAGACCAGGGTGAGCCCTGACATTTTGATCACCCTGCCATTTATTAAGGCTGACTTGAGAAGTCCACTGGCAGCACCCTGTGTGAAGTTTCTGACACTGTGAGGGGTGGTTGTTGTCCCATCTCTTCTCACCCCTTTCCTTAGCCTCATTTCTCTAGTTCCAGCCCCAGGACATCAGCTTTCCTCACTGTGGCCTCACTCGCTGTTGTTACTGACAAAATGGACTCATGCATTCATTTATTCAGTCGCCAGGGAGGAAGGGGCTAAAGACAGAAAGTGAAAATACTCAAAGCGAAATAGGGTAAAAGGGTAAATAACGAGGGGAAAAATAATGAGATTATAACAAAAAAGAAAGGAAACAAAGCTTATGTATACAGGGATTGGGGTGAAAGGGTGGGTAGGGGTGTGAGAAAAAATGAGAGTTAAGTTGTGTCATATACTGGTGCAAATTCTCATTGTTGAAGGCAATCATGATGTGTAAATGGAAGGTACTGATAAAGATTTCAATTTAAAAAAAAGACAGAAAGTGATCCTTAAGGTCAGACTACTTGTGACCCACCTCCCCCACCGAGGCCCACCTCCTGCTCTCAGAGCCTTTTGAACTCACCCCAGCCTACCCCACTGATAAGACTGTTGATAAATGGTGACAACTCTTTCAATGAATAGTGTCAGCCCAAATTTGTGGTTCTGGGTGGGGCCTCCTGGGGTGACTTCAAAGGGAAGTCTGAGTCCAGTTTATTCAGCTGGGTCTTTTATGGGGAGAGTTAGGGTGATTAATGGGAGGTAGGAGGGGCATGTGTGACTGGGGAGTGAGAATGCCAATGGATCCACATATAGCAATAGCTGGTGACATTGTGACATTGTGAGGGGTGGTTGCAATGCTCTGAGTGCATTGTGTCCCAGCTGGTTAGCGTGGTGTGCCCTGTGCCAGCAGAGACGGTATTGTACCTGGGCTCAGTCGGCTGTGGTGGCAGGAAGTGGTGAAGGCCAGACCGGGCATTTCACTAGTTTTATGGCTGGTGAAGAAAGACAAGGAAAGGCCTCTTTTTCTTTCTTGTATCTTAGAGGATTCAGCTTTTTAGTAAGAGAAAAGACGAAAGTTTTTCTCACCACTCACAAAAGAAACAGCGTAAAGGATGAGTTTCCAGCAGAAAACTTGAATGCGGCTAGAACTTACCATTTATACCCAGCCCTCAGATTTCTCTGTGACTGGAATAATTTGGTTCTCGTTCAGTAACACGAACAGCTCAATTGGCAAGGAAACCTCTGACTTTTTGTGGATATATGTTTCTATCTTTTAACTGACTAGCAAATACATTTTTATTGGTACATTTTAGATATACATAATGATAATCAGCATAGGGAATTTGTACCTGTACATGATATATCTTGCTTCTTTTTTGCCCATCCCCCTCTCCTCCCCACAACTCCTCTTCCCTCCTTATTCGTTTCCAATTTTTCCTTCTATTCTATTTTCTTGTCCCTTCTTCCCCTTATTCTCCTCATTTGAATATTTTCTTCACATTTCATGTCTCTTACACATTTTGGTCCTAATTTATACTTCCATTTTCTTATACTAGAGAAACATGAAGTATTTAAACATGTGTGTCCAATTTATTTCATTTAAGAATGTGGTCTGAAGGTGCATCTGTTTAACTGGAAGTGTTTCAAGTCTGTCCTTGGAAACAGTAGAAAAGATTTTTTTTTTTTCTACAATGGAATAATACTCTCTGAATACATTTTAACAGTAAATATTTTTAAAACCATGTTAAAGTAACTCTGGATCTGTTTCCTGTTGATTCTGAAGCTCTTTGTGCACATGCAAATCCAGAATGGAGGCTTTTTCTCTCGTGCACAGTCTGTATGAGTCTGCTTTCCGTTACTGTAGCAAATTCATCAAGGAAATCTGTAAAGAGCAAAGGTTTATTAGGGTTCACAGTTTTGGAGAAGCCAAGCCAAGACGGGTTGACTTTGTTGGTTTGGGTTTGTCATGTCATGGAGCAAAACTGCCCACTTCCTGGCCAGGAAGCAAATGAGGACAAGGTGGGGAGCAGAGTCCCACACGCAGTCTTCAGGGCCACTTCCCCAGTAACAAAAGCCTTCACGAGGCTCCACCTCTTAAAGCTTTCACCCCTCACTGTAGCATCAGCTGGGGCACAAGGCTTTACCGCATGAGACTTGGGGGGGAAATTCAACATCCAAACTCCAGCGGAATCTAAGCAGTGGCTAGCATATGGTGGTGACTGTGGAAGATAAAGGAAAACGAGTGTTTTTCCATTTTCCTGACAGGATACCAGGAAGTGGCCTGTTGTGTACCTGCCCTAAGATAAGGGACAAGAGGAATTTCCATTGCGATTTTATGCTAATGTCTTCCATGTTCACTTCACATTCTTGAGCTTTTCTGTTTTTGTTGCTGGAAATCTCTTTGGAGATAGAACTGTGTTAGCAGCTAACTTTTAGTCTGCAGTCAGGATAGCACCGAATTTCCCCGGGTAGTTGGTCTGCTTGGCCAGTCTGCATGGACAAGGTCTCCTCTCTGCTGAGAAATGTATCATGTGGTCATCTCATCTCTCACTTTTGTTTTTCTCCCTTAAAACTGCATTTCTGAAGACTTTCCTCTCAGCCTTTTGGTAAATCTTGTGCTGTGTAAATTCTTAAACCCAAATTCTAAATTCTGCTTTGAGAGATTATTTTGATAAGAAGCCACCTGGAATCAATTTTAAAATAAGGATGAAATATTTCAGTTGAAATAGCAGAACTTCAGTGGCCAATATTTACTGATTGATACAAGGATAGAATCTTCCTTTAAAAGAAAAAACAGCTGGGATTTTTTTTTTCCACTTGAGCTCTCTGCAAACCACTAATAAGGTCTTTAGCTCTGTGATCTTAGCATAATTCATGGTTGTCAAGGGGAATATTTGCTGACTTAAAGGATATGTTGACTCTTATCAATGAAATGAACAAAGCCAGCATTTACTGCAAATTTTTAGTTCATGCATACTGGGCCTGTTCCAAGTACGTAGTAAGAATGGAGAAATTTAAAAAAGGCACTGTGGTGATAAACAGGGGTGTGTGCTCATTTTGTAAAATGTGTCAGCAGCATTTGGGCAGATTGCTAAACAAGCTAAACCAGAGAAGGCTTAGAGAGAAAACAGCCGGCCTGGTCCCGTGTGTCTGCGAAATGATGGGCCCTGCCTGAGTGTTGTTTGCAGCGGTAAATACTCCTGAGAGAGGAACATGTCTCGTTAGTGCTAATGACTGTGTGCGAACTGGGAGTGCACATGCAGGGGAGGAAAAAGTTCTCCAGAGTGGGTTCTGAGTCTCCCCTGAGAGCTGAACCTGGGCCCCTTACAAGTCCTGAGATGAGCCAGCTTCACACATTCCTCTTCTCCCCTTCCGCTCTCCTCTATCTGTTGTCTGTGGGATCTGATTTGCCAAGCGCCATGGCTGTGAGCCAAGCTTCTTTTAATGATGGTCCTTAAGCTCCAGCCAAACAGCTGTTTTACAGGTGCACATTATCCAGCAACTCACTGTTAAAATATTATTTAAAAGGTGCATGCACTTCATTCTAAAAGGTATTTTCAATGCCCCATTGGGTTTACTAGTTAAAAGAAATCTATGGCACATCTTGCCTGAAAGGAGAATCTCTTTATGTCAGTAACTATCTTCCCTCCAGGCTTGGTCTTGTGTATATTTGATAGATTCAGAGGGGCGTGCCTACTACTACTACTACTACTACTACTACTACTACTACTACTACTACTACTACTACTATTCCTCTCTGTGTGTCAATCTCAGCCCTACAGAGGGATTAGCCAGTTGGCAGGAGGCACAGAGAGGTCAGCACCACGGCTGTCTGACTCTTTTCCTGCCAGGCTGGGTCCTTTCAGCTTGGCTTCTCCCGTCCCTAGGTCTGTGAATCAACCTTGAAGAGTGTAAATGAACTGACTGGATCTGCAAGGATGAAAAATTCAGAAAATAAAGTTTTATTTCAAAGCAGGAAATGCCTCCTGATGTAGGAAGTGGTGCATGTGGGTATGAATGGGATTTATAATGAATACTGAAATCTTTTAAAGAAGGGTATGCCTCTCCTTCATCCTGAAGAGTGGACATGGCTGAAAGAACAGTTTTCAATCCAATGTGCTGACTCCTCTTCCACTACCTTCTCCCTCCTTACCTCTTGGCGGCATAATATTCACTACTTTGGTTGAAGTCATGGACGCTCTTTTCTGAACAAAAACTTTTCACCAAGTACCAAGCACCAGGTCAGTGTCTGGTATTACCTTTGCTCCTGGTTTATATTCTTCTAAAGTTCTTCCAAGAAGCCTGTCTGTGGTCACACTTCTTGTCATTTTCCTCTTGATCTTGTCTACAAATCCTTTCTCTGAGTTTCTCTTGGCCCGTGTTTGTGTTTTCTGATCTTGAACTTCCCCTCCTTTCTAGTCTTCTTTCCATATTCCAAGACTTTTTGGCTATCCAATTAGAGATATCAGTGCTGTCTCTGACAGTGTTATAAATCTCTTTCAGCAGATATTCATCATGCAATTTCCTAGGCTTGTTTCAGCATCCTTCATTTACTTTTGCTTCACACTCTCTATGGCATTTTCTGATTTCCCTTATTTTTGACTTTCTGCTTTAGGATTATGTTTTCTTTCACACGGTGAGACATTGCCACATGTGCTGGGCTTGGAGGGAGAGTGAAAGATAGTTCTCCACATGAAATGACTTTTAAGCAAATTGTCATCTTTTGGTAGATTACCCCCCTGTCTCATATTAGAGGTTGTAGCTGCAGAGCTCAACCTTAGATTGTTGTCGAAATAAAAAACATATTCTTTGGGAGCATGTTTGAATACTAAATTTTCCAAGCCAAATATTCTTCTGAACTCTTTGGACACTGCTTAGGTAATACATCACTTTTAAGACATGCAAAATCATAGTCGTGTTGGGTCAAGTACAAATTGATTTGGAGAAGCACAGGAGGAGCTTTGATACGTTCAAGGAGCTTTTGTGTTTGTCTTTTCACATAGGATGCTGTCGTGGCCACAAATATGATGCCTCTTTGCCAAAGAGGAATTATACAGTGTTTTAATAGCAGATTAGAAGGGAACCAATGAAAAGCAAATGTGAGTGGTACCACGTTTCCCTGTAATCGGTCAGGCATAATTGGGACTCCTGAGTGAGCCACTGGCTATTTGTGAAATCTTAAGCAAATTGCTTAGCTCCTGTCAAGACTCTTCCTCGGCAAGATGCGGAAGATCCTTTTCCACGTGGTTGGTGGGATAGTTTCTGGACCACTGTGCACTCTCAGACCATGAGTTTTCCTATTTTAATAATGGCATTGGTCACCTCGATGGGAAGTAAAGGCACACACTACTCACACCCGTGGCCTAATTCTGCTTCAGTCGCTTGTGTCTAGCACCTCCCCTTTGCAGGACATTGTAATGACAGAAGGGTTATGATTGCAGCATCCACTTCTCTCTCCATGTCAGGGCAGAGGGAGTAAAGGCCAAGCAGTGTCCTGGTTCAGCAGTGCTTCCTGCTAATGTGGTGTGGAAGTAGTTTACTGTCTGGACTGTTTCTTCAGAGGTTTTTGAGACAGGGTCTCACTTTGTAGTTCAGGCTGGTCCTGAACTCAGCCTTGAACTCAGAAATCCTCCTGCCTGTTCCTCCTGACTGCTGGGATTACAAGTGTGAGCCACCATGCCTGTCACTGTGGTATATGGTGCTGATTGCTGGTAAATGTGAGTCACCATGCCAAGCATTGTTGTTTGTGGTTACTGGGGATCAAACCAGGGACCTTGCATTTGCCTGGCAGGTGCCAGAGCTACTGAGCTAAATCCCTGGCCCCCACCTCTCAGAGTTTGTATGAGAGATGTTAGACTATCTGTAATTATAGGATTTTCATCCAGACCTATAAAATTCTCTATTCCTTTTGTATTTATCTTACTAATGTGAAGTGGATCCTTTCAACATTTTTTTTTTAATTTTAAAAAATTCAAAGAAAATGACTCCAATGTATCTCAGGTTCAGTGAGTCTTTGGGTCCTTAGAGGCTGAGCCTCAGCTTGACCTCACTTATGCCTCCAAGTTGCCCGTTGTCCAGAATGAGAGAAGATGTCATAGAAAAGTAAAAACAAACAAAAAAACCCCAATAGTTTTAGGACCAGTAAATCATTGAATGTTTGTCAGTGTGAGATTTGGGCTTCTCAGCCTCTCCCTGCCCTGCCTGGTCTGGCCCTGCACTGGGGTTCACGGGTGGCAGAGGCCAAGTGTGAGCGCACTGTCCACTGACCAGACATTCCTCTAGCCACCAGGTTCTCCTATACATGGCCATTGGGTGGCAGATGGGCCAGCTGCTAGACACACAGCCACACATGTCCTGCAAGCTGACAGATGGTATGGGCTGGAAGTTACAGAACAAATAACAATCTCTGACCTGGAAATTCACCACCCTGCAATCTTGCATGTGGAAGAGACCGATTGTGAGTGAGGGTGAGCTCCAGCTCCTCTCCTTTCAGGTCACAGAGAAACCCGGGCCTGAGAGGTGCATATGTTCAGCAGTCACAGCTGGGGCTGGCACCGGCTGCCTCCTCCCTCGCCAGCACTGCTCACATCTGGCCTTTGCCAACTAGAGCCACGCATCTGCATCTCTTTAGTGCGGCTCAGGCACCTAAGAGAATGTGAAACTTGATAGGATTGATCCACCTACAAGTTTCAAAAGTTCTTTTCCTGGTAATCACAATAAAGAGTCACTCCCGAAGCAAGGAAAATGATCTTATAAACATCCCGAGTCATGAATGACATGCCAAGGAGTTAGGATCTAAAAGTACATTCTAGAGCAGTGAAATAATAGCCATCACATGTGGGCCAGGACAGTAAAGATGTGAGAACAGTGGTTTGAACCATCAGCAGAAAAACCGGGGCGAGAATAACATCAGTTGGCAGCTACTGCCATTGCGGACATAGTGCTGTCGAGCTCATCAGTGATTTGTTATTAAACATGTCTGAGTCCTATTTCGATGTTAAAAGGAGAAAAAAGTTTAAATTATTGATGAGTAGGATTTAGAAATTTGCTCTTGGAGGATCTCAGTTTTTTTTAACAAAAATTTTATTGAAGTGTAATCTGCATTCTGAAAAATGCACAAATACTAATTGTAAGTTTAATTTATGTTCACCAGGTAACCAGTACCCTGATTTAGTACCAGAACATTACTAGTATCTTAGAGGTGCTGTATAACTGCCCCCGAATTCATCTCTGTTACCGTTTCCCTTAGTTTCCATTACCCTGACTTCTAATACCTGAGACGCATTTTGCTTATTTGATACTTTTTATCTGTAAAGGCCAAGAGATAAATATTTTAGGTTTTCTGAGCCATAGAATCTTTAGTACAACCGTTCATACAAAAGTATCTTTGGACACTGCAAAAACAAAGGAGGTGTTCCAGTGAAACTCTGTTTACAAAATCGAGTGGTGGCTACACTTGGTCCTTGAGTTGTAGTTTGCCAGTTAACAATACGCCGTGAGACTACCCACAGATGTCCCCGGAGCTGACTCAGATCCATGCATGAGAACCCACCACACTGTGTAGAAGTTTTCCTTATTCTGCATTCAAAGCTGTCTTCTTGGTAGCTTGACACCATCCGTGATGGAAAGTTTCTACTGTGCAGTTGGGTCCATGGTACAAATCCTGTCACATCTCTCCCCTCCCTTGCTCTGACCGCTTGCGTTTGGGATGTGTTACAGAATGGGGTTCCGGCTGCAATGACTTGGTGCCTCTAAGACCCTATTCATTTGCAATGAGCATGTAGAAATCTCTAGACAATATATTTGTAGCTCGACAATATATGTGTAGCTGGGGATTATTAAGTCATCTTGCCACCTTTTTTACCTTTCACATTTAGATATTTGATGATTTTATTGACTTTGGAAATGTCTTCTTTGTTTTCTCTCTCCTTTCTGATTGCATTGAGATTTAGTTCTAACACTCCTCATTCCAAACCTGATATCGTGCAAATGTTCTTTGGTCTTTTACACCCTCAGTCTCTTTTTTATGGCTGCCACCGGGATAGTTTCCCAAAGTATAAACATTTATCTACTTGGGGAACAAATTAATGGATCTCACTGCCCGGAAGTAACATTTCATCCTCTTTATGGAATCATGTAGGGTCCTGACCCCACATCTTCTCATTTTCAGATTTTTTCTGACTTTTTCCTTCACTCAGAATACACCAGCGTTTTTGTGATGGAAAACCTCTGCCCAGCACCTGGTCAGGTCAGCGGTACCCAGTCTGAATGGACCAGGGCACAGCCTATTCTGAAATTATCCTCTCACCAGAGTGTAGGCCAGGTCTCCTCACTTCTGCATAGCCATTATTTCTGCCACAGTGTCACCCACAGCAGAATGAGTTGTTCCCTCCTTCCTGTTCCCACAGTTATTCCAGCTTGAAGTTATAATATGGATCATGTTAGAATCAGTTTTTGTATATCTCTCTCTTCCACACAACTGTGACTTCTGTGAGAACAAAAACTCATTTTTCCCCTAATATCCTGCATAACTTTTCAGGCATATCAATAGACTCCAGGAAAATAGATTTTAAACAACCAAGAAAATTCAAAGGTGAGACAATTAAGGTTTAACACCTCAAGGCTGTGAGAGGCCTTGTCCTCTGGGCAAGCTCATCTAGAATTTC
Source organism: Petromus typicus (assembly GCA_004026965.1). Lineage (NCBI taxonomy): Eukaryota > Metazoa > Chordata > Mammalia > Rodentia > Petromuridae > Petromus > Petromus typicus. The sequence goes on along the minus strand of PVIR01029519.1, from coordinate 2,126 downwards.
TCTCTGGAGGAGGAAGACTTTGTGATCAAATTGACATATAAGAAAGACTCAGTGAAGGAAGTAGTGACCAATCCTTGGTAGCACCCCATTCCTACAACATGATAAATAGTTTTTAATCCATTTATGTCATGAGTTGTTGTCTTTATATGATGTCACTGGTCGTTGTGTGTTTAGGAGCAGTGTGACAGTAACTGTCACATTTTTCTTTGTCATGAATGGCTTTTGCATTGGACTTCTCAATGCTAATAAAAATTCACATCTCTGTTTCCATAACTTCTTCATTTGCAAACCCTCAACCCACATTACAATAATTTAGTATATTACAAATAGCCAAGGGTGCTTATTTCGCCTTGGCGGAGCACCGTTGGGGGCCTCTCACCCAAAAGCAGGGCAGGAGTCTGACCCACCATAGCAAGCATTTCAGTTACCTGGAACTCTGGGAAGAGATACAAAAATGTAGTGAGATCAAGTTGTGGATGACTTGAAGTAAAACTTCAGAGATGGTTACCTGCTAGGTAAGCAATCAGAACTAAATGAAAGTTGGTTATCAAGGGAATCTTATAATCAGAGTTGGGTCAGCGGAGATTAAACTGGCAGATATGTGAAGAATACATTGCAAGGAAGAAACAGACTCCAGACAGGCTTGTCTGGATGACAGAGTCCTGAAAGGAAGTGATGATGTTCCTAAGTTAGATGTACAGCAATGAGAGCAGAAGAAAATTGACATCAAAAGTGTAACAGGTAAATTTTCCGAACATCAGATCCAGTTGTGTATATTGATGAGGGAGAAATATTCCTGGAATCACAGAGTGGAATCAAAACAGGTTTTTAAGTTTTTGTGCGCCAGTGGCTGAGAAGGATCAAATGAAAGGAAGATAAATATGGGATAAATAAGTGCAAATTTTTTGAATAATACAAATTAACACATTTGAGCATCCCTCTGGGATGTCTGAGCTGGGGACTTCATAGGGGTGAGATGACAGAGCCCTTTCTGGACTGATATTGTAGGACTTCAATGAGAGAGAGAGAGAGAGAGAGAGAGATAAAGACATTGGCTATGACTCTGATGCATATTAAAGTTATGAGGACAGATTGCTCGCCTCTAGCAAAGGAGGAAAACCTAGAGGAAAAAGTGAAAGACTCTGTACCTGATAACAAAAGGCAACCCTCACTGAGTTTTCGGAATCATAGTTAAATTTAATGAAATTAGCATTTACGGGTATAGTCTTTTTCCAGAATGTATTACAGCTCTAGAATTTATGTAGCAATACTTTTAAATTTTCATTTCTTATTTATCTGGGAGAGTTTATAACTATAGGTTCATGAAAAATAGCAGTTAAAGGGGCTAGAATTCTTTCTCTTTTTGCTTTTTTCCTCTTTTGGAAAAGTTCACATTCTGGTGTATGCCAAGGCAAAATTAATTCAATTGCTAATAAGACCTAATATTTCCAGGGTTCTTTTACAGCCTTCCATTAGACAGATGTGACCAATGTGGCATAAAAGGCAAAAAATGTGGACATTTTTGAGCCTGGAAAATACGAATCTTACTTTTTCTAACTAGAGCTTTTAAAATTTAAAAGGTGTTTCTGGGCCTGGAGAGCCAAAGTCAGGCAGAGGAGTCTACATGTATGTTACCATCATCTAATATGTAGATTTATATGTATGTTCAAGCTGATTGCTTTGATAAGTCCTAATTTTAATAATTTTTAGTAATTGGAAGGCTTAGATAGGTGCTAGCGCCTAAGCCTTGGCTTTATTTCAAGAATAAATACTTCTAAATCCAAATATGAGAACTCCCAATAAAGTATAAATTTGAATTTTTCAGATTACAAAGGCAGATTTGTACATGTCGGATTTACACTTCATAGAGGTAATGTGTTCTTATCACAGTGCGAGCGTGGTGCTGTGACAATTGCTCAACTCTACCTGTGCTTTCCAGCAGGGGGCAGTCATCATCCCATCGTAAAACAGGCCCTGTCCTGGCTACTATACCTACCACCACAGGTGGGCCCTTAATCTGAGATGGGCCAACCAAAGCCTCGCTCTTGAAATTGAGAATCCTGATACTTAGTGTCCTGTTACTGGACTATCTCGGTGATGCAGGCGATACCACCGGTATTTTTTTA
>PVIR01029518.1:0-20881 GCA_004026965.1 Petromus typicus | reverse complement strand
CTGGCGAGACAAACACCAGAACTCCTGAGCTAAATCCCCGGCCCTGAGATATTTTTGGTTGTAATGTAAAAAGGTGATAAAATACAGGTCTTATATCTGAGTGCACTGAAGTATTTTACGTATTCACTGTTCCATTCATAGGACCAAACATAGAGTCTTATGCATACTAGAGACTAATACATGCTGTAGAATAAATGAAACTTGGTGTTCTTCTCCAAATAAAACAACAAAGCTAACTGGCATTCTTTTTACAAGGAAGGCATCCAAAACATAAAGCAGGCCCAGATTCAATTCCCAACACTATCAAAAAAGAAAAAAAAATAGAATTCCAAACTCTCAGAGATTAGTGTAATGGATTAGTGAAAACCTTATGAGAACGAAGAGAGGCCAATATCATCCATAGGTGAAAAATCCTAAGAAAAGTAATAGCAAGCAATGTATATTAAAAAATCTAACAAAATTTTAGTTTATTAATAATAAACACAATTTTATTTAATAAAATAAAGTTTATAAAGTTTATAATAATAAACAAAAGTTTAGTTTATTTCAGAAACATAGAGAAATCACACTATGAAACTCACTACATGAATGGTTTAAATTGAAAAAATCACATAAGTATCTCAATAGATAAAGAAGAAACCATTTGATAAAATTCAGTATTTATAATAGAAATCTTAGCTATCTAGACATTAAAGGGAATGTCTGATTAACACTGCACTACAGCTGTTAAAAGTTACTGGATTAAAAAAATCATTATACAGAAATGATAGCATTTCCAATAGTATAGAAATATAAAGATTTGGAAATAAGTCAAAATCTAACATAAAATGTATAACATGTCTCTGCAAAGAATGTGAAAACTATTTAACAAATATCAAAGAAGACCTAAAGAAATATGTGTGGATTGGGGGCGAGGTGCTTCACTACTTCCATGGCCACGGTCTGCAGCATGAAGTGCCTGCTCTTTGTCCAGCCTTGGCACTGCCACTGTCCCTGAAGGAGGGCATCTTTATGACTGGGGCTGTCAAAATCCTGGCCAAGCTTTTCTCATTTGGCATCAACAGCATTTTATATTGGTGTGGCCTATACTCACCTGAAGTCTTGACTTGTGCAAAAATATCAACTCACCCTGCTTGTAACTAACTATAGACCCCGATTTCATAAAATACCTCAGTCATGTAGTGGAACAACTAAAGACTGGCTCTGCAGAGGTTCAGTTCAGAACTGGGAGAATCATGTCAATATTGAAAGCGGTGAAGCCCTTGAAAGACAGCAATCGGACAGTGTGGCAGGCTGCAGGAGATAAATTCATTTGATCTACTAATTTATACAAAGATTTGATGATAGCAGAAAAATGGGAAGAATTGGGACCATGGTTCATCAATCACATGGTGAGCTAGAAAATTCCCATCAATGACTGATGAGGAGATGAGGAACGTAATGTAATCAAAATCTTCAAATGTCATTTTCCTGAAACCAAGTCAAGTAGATATGTTTTATTTCACTGGTTAACTTTCAGGGTAAAACTAGCATTATACTTTAATGAACTGTGCAAAATAGTTGCATTTTTGGTGCTGTTTGATGTCCCGGAGAGCTGACATGATGAGCAGCCTGCACCCTGCTCCAGAAGAACCAGTAGGTCTTATCTATATAATGGGAATTTCTTCAAAGGCAGCCACTGTACATGGAACATCTTTTGTAATGAGCTACTTTCCTAGGTTATTTTGGCGGAACAGTTAAGCTTGATTCCAAATGTGAGTAGAGAGACATTTCAATGTAAAACAGCCAATGAGTCTAAACATACAGAATCTTTTGGTTTAGACCTTGAAAGTAATGAAGCATTGCACTATTGGATTTGTCTGTCATTATTTAATTGTATAGCTCTTGAAAAAACTGAAAATTTTTCTAGTTATTTGATTGGATTTTAACCTATACAACTTGAAGTCACAAAACAATAGATAATTGTACTATTCAATTCCTGTAATACAGAACTCTAAATTTTTATCATATGAAGCTTTCAGTAATAAGGAAGAAATAAAGTTGAAACTGTATGTTTTAAAAATATGTGAGTAAGTAGGAATTGGGAGAGTGAACTCTGTAAAGATGCTGAGCTCCACCACTGCCTGAAGTAGCTGGTCCAGACTTGCTCTCTCACAGTAAACAGCAGAAAGCGGGAAGGAAGAAATCTGAAACAACTGCTTCAGATATTGTGACAACAGGTGAGGGAAGATTGTGATCTTTGAGAAGATTGTGATCTTTGAGGAAAGGAAAAAAATAAGATAAGCCTTACCTTTGCCCTCCAGCTTCCTAATGGGTGACAACTGAGTTCCAAGGAAGGAAAAATTAGGCAAACCACAGTGGTCTCCTGGTCTTGCTACAGCAGAGGCACAGGAATTGGATTTTTGGGAGATGAGAGAGTTGGAAGTTGAAGTGTAAAGAAACAGAAGAGATAGCTCCACCAGGAAAGAGCTTCCAAAGTCTGTGCCTGAGGCTTTTGATTCTAGCTGAAAAACAGCGTACATGCGCAGAAGGTAAAACTCTACAAGGCGGGGCAAAGGCTGTCACAGGCTTGACCTAAACAATTTTCAGAGTATTCTGGGAACTAAGAGATGTTCAGTATCTACTCAGCCCCAGTAGAAACCTCATTGGAACCACAGGACAATCATAGAAAGTTTACCACAGTCAAGCCAGCCCTGTCACAGAACAGGCTACTCTAGACATCCTAGAACAGAGTTTAAAAACCATCCTTGAAGCTGGGTGTGGTGGTATATACCTGTAATTCCCAGCATTCTGGGAAACTGAGGCAGGAGGATCTCAAACTCAATCTCAGCCTCAGCAACTTAACAAGTTAAGGAGACTCTGTCTGAAAAATTTTTCAAGGGAGTGGGGGTAGTAGAGATACTGCAATGCAAAAGCCAGAGATTCAATCCCTAGTACTACCACCCACTCCACACACACACACACAAAAGTCCCATGTAAATGCTGTTGAAATTTCTGGAGATGTTTATACTAAAAGAACATTCCTACTCCCTAAGTTTATAGTACAAAGCCTTCTTGTATCAACTTTGATGGGAACTGCCATCCCCAATCACTCTTCCTCATTGGTGGGATAGACCCCACTAATCGTGAGAAGAATACAGTAAGAACAGCAGTTCTCAAAAATGGCCCAGACAGGAGCACCATCTGGGAAGCTGGAAATGCAGACTCCTGGGCTCTGTCCATACCTGCGAGGTCAGAAACTCAGACTGGACCCAGCAGTCTATTTTACCAAGGCTTCCAGGTAATTCTGGTGTGCACACAAGTTTAAGAACCACTGACTTAGAAAAAAGAAATGAGGGCAGTTTTTCAGTGGCTTTTTTTTTTTCAAGGACCTTGTGCTTCCGAGGTAAGTGTTAAGCTGGCCTTTTCAGTGGATATTAACATCATGAATCTATATCCTTCTGAGGGAATTTTTCAGGAAGATTGAAAAAAAGAGCTATGTGTGGTGGTATACACCTCCATTCTTAGCACTTGGAGGCTGAGTTTGAGATCACTCTGGGCTATACAGCAAGGCTCTGTCTCAAAAAAACAAAAAGAAGAACAACAACAACTTCAGCCAAACAAACAGATCAGCTGTTGCCATCAGCTATTATTGGTTCTTGCTTTAGTGATAATGGAAACTGAGAACTAAAGCAACAGTATGAATATACAGGCCAAAGCTTTAACTGGGAAGTAAGAGGGAAGATAAGGAAAGGACCCCAGTTTAAGTAGCCAGAGGGATACTCTGATGAGGAGGATCAGACTGGTCCACTAGTGAAGAAGGGGACCACTTATAGGGGGTGCTAATGGTGGACCAAAGTCTGGCCAGTCACTATTGTGGTCCTGGTTTCCTAATTTACGTTCAGTCCTTGTAACTTGAAAAGCAACTGGCTCCCGTGAGCAGAATCCTTGTGACCTGAGAAATTTCAGACATGTGAGCCTCTGCCGGAATCCAAGGTGACTGCAGGTTTGCGGCAGCGGCGACTTCTGGGAACAGCTCAATGTCTCTGTAAATCTCTTATGTTGGTGCCCTCAAGCTTCAAGAGGGCTGAAATAGACTTCATAAATTTAGGGCCAATAAACTTTGTTTTGTCAGCTTTTAGACAAACACTCCCTAAATGATTAACCTATCTATGTGCAGAGCTAAGAAGCATTTGACCCAAAATAAGTCAAGCTTTTTTCCACTTTTAGTTACCTTTTGGACAAGTGAAGTGTTGTAGTTTTTACCAAAAACCACTTTTAAGTTCCCATGTTAGAAGAAAACACAAACCATGCTTTTAATGAGTAGCCTGTGAAGGCCCCCAGAGTTTTCCTCCGCCCCTGTCTGTCCTATGTCAGGACTATGTCACTGGGACCTGGCCCTTAGATAATATGCCTGGCCACATTCTCGATTAGAATTTGCCTTTTGCTTGTACCACTATGATGACAAGAGGCAGAGGGGAGGAGAGAACAGAAAGGAAGACTTCCCTAAAAAAAATTTCCACATGCTTAAAAGTCACATGGTTTCTTTTATATACAAAACACATTAAACAAATTAAGTGGGAAAAAAAGGAAAGTTTTTGAAATCTAGCATAGAAAATGTATATAAAAGTTTACCTAACTATTTTCTGGGTTTTATGTTTTTTGGCCTGTTCATCTGCCTGTTAAAGGGTATGTACGATAATTAACTGTATAAGGACTTACAAGATAAATACATGAATCTGATGCTGGCAAAAGAGATAGAAAGACAGGGAGAGAGAGACAGAGAGAGAGGAAAGGGGGACAATAAATGAGTCATATACAGGTATCAATCCTCCACAAGGAATGCAATCATTTTTAATGCATATATGCACCAACAAAGATAAAAATTAAGAAAATAAAACATGTGTGTTCTAATATTTTTTTAAAAGTGTTTAATAGTTCGCATCTGAAGTGGATGTTTGATATTTGCACTTGTCCTTGTGTTTCTCCTTTTTCCTCGCCACACTTAGAAACAGAACTAAGACGACGGAAAAATATAAGAACAACCTAAAGAGCTTTTTCCAAATACCTGTCTCTCCCTCCCCTCCCCAGAGTGTGGATACGAGTGTGGTAGGCTCGCACGGGTAGCTGAGAAAGCTTCCTGTGATTCTGATCCTCTCCTGTTACAATTCACGTGGGGCCAAAAGAGTCGAAGTTCTTGTGTACAGCAGAAAAGGACTGCCACGCATGCGCTCAGTAGGAAGCCGCAAGAACAGTAGCTACGTTTATTGATGATAACTGGGAAGGTAGCAGCGGAAAAAACGAGAAAGGGAAAAGGGCAAAGGCAGGCGGCGGTAACCCAGGTTTTTAGCGTTTTGAAGGCCAGATACTTCTTTTCAGTCTCTTCTACTGACTTTCTCAGTGCGCTTTTGTTGTTTTATTGTGAACCTTTTTTAAGAAAACAGAGGCACAGGTAACCAGTAAGGTGGCTTTTCCAGTGAATGTGAGGGAGAGGGTGGCTTAGCTCCTTTATTTCTAAAACCACTCTCACCCCTCTCAGCTCCCCACCGAGGGTCCTAGTCTCTTCTCGATGCAGGAAGAACTATCAGGAAGCACCAATCAGTGGAAAATAGTAAATTAGAGATAACTGCTAAGTCTTTCAGCACCGTGCTGTTCTCTCAGCACGGAACGTTTGCAGCCAGACAGTCCAAACTGCCAGGCGGGGCAGATACATTCCACTCATGCGTATGAACAAAAATGTACAAGGAAAGAGTAACAGCAACTACTCTGTAAAATACATCTGACAATTACAGATGCGTTAGAGCCTAGGTAACCCATGATCAAAATAAGATGAAGAGCCACCATTCAGCTTGGGGTCTTTTTGTTTCTCTTTTCAACTTTTCTTTTTTGGTCCTGGGAATTGTCAGGCCTTCCCTCTGAGCTCTATCCAGAAGTCCTTTTTTATTTTTTATTTTTGCAACAAAGTTTCACTAGTCACTAAATTGCCCAGGCTGAGCTTGAACTTCCAGAGGTCCTGCTGCCTCAGCTTCCCAGGGTGCCAGGATTACAGGCATGTGCTACCATGCCCAGTCAGATTGTGGTTATTTTATGAATTGCCAAGCCTTTCCTGTTGTCTGATTTTTCAGTCATTTTGCTCTCTTTTTTTCCAGTAGTGAATAAGTAGGACAGGAGACATAATAAGCAAATTTTACTGCAGTTTATATTTTTAACATTAAATTCAACAATGAGAAAAGTTCAAAGTGTTATAAGGATGTAATGGATGTTAATTCCAAAATGCATTGTGGGGGGAGGGCAAGGTGAGACCAAATGTATTTGGTAATGTCTATTAAACAGGGAAAAATCATATTTATATTTACCATAAAGTTTCTAGGAAGATGAATGAGAAACTGGTAACAGTTGCCCCTGAAAAGAGGAATGGGGTGAGAGGTGAGCAGCAGGACTTTTCAGGCTGGGGAGGTAGCTCAGTAGTAGAGGACTACTTAAGTGCACAGGAGGCCCTGGGTGTGATCCCAGTGAGATAGGGAATATATCAGAGATGAAATATATGATATTGGAATGATAACAGAGATGACATATATGACACAGGGATGATACCAGAGGTGAAATACCAAATGATATTAGGGAAATATTATAATTCCTAACTGTTAGATGTCTGACACACTGAGTTCACATCCTCTAAAACCGAAGAATGAGTCTGGAGGTTTAGCTCAGATTCCAGCAGCACCTACCTTGCAAGCGCAATGTCCCAAGTTCGATCCCTGGTACAAAAAATTTAAAGATTTTTAAAATCAAAGAATGAATTCTAGGAACAACAGAGATTAAGAGTAGGAAATATGTATTGAGAGGATAGCTCTGAGAGACAGGAGGGGCCCCGAATGGATAGCAGAGAACCTCACTGTTGAAGGGAAGTTTTACAAAGCACAACCACATGGGCACATGGGTTAAAGCTATAAGCAGCCAAGAAGGTTACAAGGACAGTCACTTACATAAGAGTGATCCAAAAGGGAGCAAGTCACATGAGAAGTGTAGACGGAAAGAACACAGGCTGTTTCTAGGAAATGATGCATCCAGAGGTCTGGCACCCGTGAGGGTGACCAATGTCTGTCTAGATTTTATTAGGCCATATGATATCCTCTATCTTGTCCTTTGGGGAAGTATGCAGGCCTGGTCATTTTGTCTTTATCTTGAGGCCTGTCCTCTAACATACACATATCCAGCAATAGTTGTCATGTATTTTCATCTTGTGTGCTGACTCTTGTGAGGACCTACTCCTATCTGACTGCTTAAGTCAGGTAGGCAAAAAACAAAGAAAGAAAGAGAGGACTCTAAAAGGGACAAACTCTGCCATGTAATAACTTATTACTTCTATTTTTCAAAGTATGAATTATAAAATTATAAATTATGAGACCCTCCATTATACAGATCAGGATATCACAGGTGACTCTCCTTTCAGCTGTTACTACCTGGAGTCTATAATTAGCTTAGCTGTCTGTAATATATAATTGATATGAGATACAATTGATATAAGAGAAATAATATAGGTCTCAACCTGCTAGATGTCTGATATTCCAAGTTTGTGTTCTCTAAAATCAAAGAATAAATTCTAAGAACAACAGAGGTAGAGAGTTGGAAATACTTATTGAGGGATAGCTGTGACCTACGAGGGACAAGAGGTTTCCAGCGAATGGGTTGTCCATGAGCCTACTTTTTGAAGAAGATTTATAGAGCAAAAATCATGGTGTGGGTACAAAATCATGAGGTGGGCATAAGGTGGGACAAAACTATGGTCAACCAATAAGATTACAAGTACAGTCACTTAGGTAATATTGATCTGATGGGGAAGCAAGTCACGTAGCAAATGTACATGGAAAGAACAAGGACCTTTCCTGGAAGGGCTGGGTCAGCAGGTCTTGGTCCCCTACCTGAGGTGACTGGTGCCTATTTAGAATATCACCCATTCTCATCCATCCCTTGGGGAAGTATATAAGTGCAATCTTTCTATTTTTACCTTGAGTCCTGGTCGTCAACATATGCCTCCACCTCTAGCCACCATTGTAATGTGTTCTTATCTTCAGCACTGACTTCTTCGAGGGCCTAATTCTGTGTTAAGGCTTGTCAAGATGTCCCTCAAAGCTTCCTGCTGTCATGGGCTTTTACAGAGGTGACTGAATCTAGAGTGTGTGACACTGGGATCGAGGATGTGTCGTTATTAAATTATCCACTGATTACCTTGGCACTGCCCTAATCCTGCTAGTTTGGATAAAATAAAAGAGGCAGAAAGACACTGTTAAGTTTCCCTTGTTGCTCTGCTACCTTTAGTCCGTGATGTACGGTTCCTCCTCTGCCATGTGCTACTCTGCCTTAGAGCCGGCCAGCAAGGACCGAAAGCTCGACAACCTGTGTGCTAAATAAACCTTTTCCCTTTCAACTTTGGGTGGCAGGCATTTTGTCTCAGCAATGAGAAAAAAGTAAGGCACCTTGTCTGACTAACTATAATATTTCTAACTTAACTGTCTGTGATATCAGCACTGCAAAAAGAGAGGGGAGTATTTATTGGATACCTTTTATTTATTGAATTTAGAACTATGCTATGTATTTGCATGGCCTATTTTAAAAATAAATTTTAAATTTTAAAGGCATTGGCTAAGAAGCAATTTAGGAATCACGATCCTTTCTTCTAAGGGACACTTTGATATAATAGAAAGAGCATTGTTTTTGGAGAAGGGAAACTGACCTGGTTTCAAAACTTAGTTTGCTACTGACTACTACTGTGACGTTGGCCAAGTTTCTTAAGTTAGCTGACTCTCAAATTTTGGCATTAATAACACTGATATAACAAAAGCTACTTTGTGAGGATCCGACATTATATAAAACTTCCCTGTCCTTACTAAATGGCGCTATTATTCTGTGGTTTTGGTGATCTCTGCTATTCGTTACCACAAATTATATAAGCGGGATGTTGATTAAAGAGAAACTAACTTATGAATGAGGTTCAAGAGTCTTAATTTACACATCTCAACTAACTACCTGAAAGAGAAAACAGTTTTTTAGAAAAAATTATTCAGCTAATACTTGCATCTTCAGAAAGTCACCTTTCAGGCTTCCCAAAGGCTGTCTGCAGAGAGGCAGCCATCAGTGAATGACGTTTGATGGTGGTCGACCGCACAGCGCCATCTCATGGTCTTCGACTTTACTCTTCTCTCCTGCCAGCTCCTGTTCCTCACTCAGCACAGCTTTTATGATACAAAAACCGCACACTTGCCTGTTCTTCAGGCTCTGCTTTCTAGGGACCTTTCCAGCCCCACTGGGACAGCCTGGGACTGTGCCGAAGACGTGACTGGTGGCCTCCCATACACCTCGAGAGCATTCACTGTCACCTTCCACGTGTATCTTCTTCCATTCTCTACACTGTCTTTTTATTTTCTTCATGGTGTACAGTAGTCTCCCTTCATTTACAGCTTTGATTTCTTAAGTTTCAGTTGCCCATCATCAATCATGGTCTGAAACTATGATTTGGAAAGTTTCAAAAATAAACAATTTATAAGTTTTAAATTGTACCCTGTTAGGAGCAATGTGGGTGAATGTGGTGTCATCCCACCCTGCAGCAGACATGAATGATTCCTTTGTCCAGTGTATCTACCCAGTATATACTTCCCACCCATAGTCACTTAGAAGCCCTCTTGGTTAACAGACCCGGAGCTGTGGTCTCGTAGTGCTATGTCCAAGCGAGTCTCAATTTACTAAATAACAGGTCCAACATTCATTAGCACAAGGACTAGCAGTTAGGATATGCTGAGAAGCCATAAAGCTAGCTGGGTGCAGTGGCACACATGTGTAGTTCCAGCTACTCAGGAGGCTGAGGCAAGGGAGTCTTAAGTTTGAGTCCAGCTAAACAATTTAGTGAGAACCTGTCTCAAAATACAAAATAAAAAGCGACAGAAATGTAGTTTAGTGGTAGAGAGCTTACCTACTATGATTAAGGCCCTGAGTTCTATCCTTAGTACTGAAGAAAAGAAAAAAAACCAAACAAACTCTAACGTGCCTCCATTAAGTGAAAAAGTAAAAGTAAAGATATTCTGAGAAGTCATATTTATGTAAGTTTTCCTACAGCATAATGTTATAATGATTCTGGGTTTTTTTTTGTTGTTGTTGTTGTTGTTAATCTCTTTCTTTTTTATATAGAATTTTAAAAAAATTTTATTAGAACGTTTGCAGCACATAATGATTATATTCATCATGAGGAGTTCGTACATGTGTACAAACTATCTTGATTCTTTTTATACCCTTTCCTTTCTTCTCTGCATTTTTCTTTCTTCCCTATCTTCTCTTCCCCGTTCCTACATCTATTTTTTTCTTGTTATTTATCTTTTATTTTGCTCTTTATTTATATTTTGGGAAATCATGTGATACTTGAGCTTGTATGTCTGATTTATTTCACTTAACATTAAGATCTTAAGGTGCATCCATTTTCTTTCTTTTTTCTTTAGGTTTTTTTGAGACAGGGTCTCACTTTTGTAGTTCAGGCTGGTCCTGAGCTCAGCCTCAAACTCACATCACAATCCTCCTGCCTCTGCCTCCGGAGTGCTGGGATTACAGGCGTGAGCCACCATGCCCGGCACTGTGGTGTGTGGTACTGGTTGCTGCTGGGCGTGAGTCTCCATGCCCAGTATGGTATGTGGTTACCGGGGATCGAACCCGGGTCGTTGCGCTTCCAAGACAGGCTCCGGAACCACCGAGCTAAATCCCCAGCCCCACATTTTCTTTCCTTTTGTGGAGTACCAGAGATTGAACTCAGGGCCTGACACTTGCAAAGAAGATGCTGGAACCATGGCGCGAAATCCTTACAAATGACTCAAGGCAGACTAGTATTCCATTGTGTATAAATAATATGTTTTCTTTATCCATTCATGTGTTGACAGATATGTAGGTCTCTTCTAGGATTTAGCTATTATGAATAACGCTGTTATAAACATGAGTATACATGTATCACTGTAATGTGAAGAACTTAACTCTTAGGAAGATACATAGAAAGTTAGTTTTAGTCTTCTGAGCAATCTCTATACTCATTTCTGTAGTGGTTATACTAGTTTACATTCCCACCAACAACGTAGAAGGGTTTTTCCCCATAGCCTTGCCAGACTTTGATATTGTTTGACTTCTTGATGACAACCATTCTTTTTGGAACAAGATGGAGTCTCAAAGTTGCGTTATTTGTGGGCAATTCAGTTGCCCATTTTTCATTCAGTCTTTCATTTTGGGAGGCCTAATTTTGTTTTTGTTTTTTTTTTAGTTCTTTACATATTCTATATTAGTCCTCTGTCTATTAGTCCTCTAAAAAAAATACTGTCCCATTCTGTAGGTTATCTCTCCATTGTGTTGGTTGTTTTTTTATATGATCCCACTTGCTGATTTTTAGTATTATTCTTGTGCAATTGGTGTTTTTTTCAGAAAGTCCTCACCTATATCAAAATTTTACCCATTTTATCTTCAAGGAAAATAAATGTTTGTCTTTTAATACTTAGATCTCTGATCCACCTTTATTTTTGTTTAGTACACGCTGAGAGAGATGAGTCTAGATTTAATTTTTTTCTCACGGGTAACCAGTTTTTCCAGGACCATTTGCTAAAGAGGCTGTCTTTCCTCCAACATACATTTTTCACTCTGTGGTTGATTGGGTTGTTGAATATACTTTGGGTTGTTTATGCATCTTCTATTCTGTTCCATTCATCCACATTTTTTCCCAATATCATATTGTTTTTATCACTGTAGCCTTGTTTTTGCTGGGATCAAACCCAGAATTATGAATAGCGATGCTATTCGAGCGCTCTACCACTGAGCTGTATCTGTAGCCCATCACTGTAGCTTTGTAGTACACCTGAAAGTCTGAAACTGTAACTCTGCCTGCCTTGCTCTTTCTGTCCAGGATATTTCTGTTCTTCTAGGGCTCTTCTAGTTCCATGAGTTTTAGGTTTGTTCTCCTTAGTTCTGTGAGCAAAGCTATTGGTATTATCATTAGGAGTGCATTAAATCTGTATATCAGTTTGGAAGTATGGCCCTTTTGACTGTCTTGGTTTGCTTATCCAGGAACTTATTGTGCCTAATGAATAAATTAACTTTAGGTAGGTATATAATTCACTTTTTTCTCTCCTCTTCTGTGTGTGTGTGTGTGTGTGGTGTTAGTGCACAAAACCAGGGCCTTGTGCAAGTTGGGCAGGTGCTCCATCAGTCCCTATGATTTATTTCTAGTTTATATTCATGTATGGTTCAGGTAGGTGTCAAATTTCGCTCTTTTGCATGTGAGGACCCAGCTGTCTCAGAACAGCTGTTGAAAAAGACTAACTTTTCCTCCTCTGAATTGTTTTAACCCCCTTCAGGAGAACTGACTGACTCTTAGGTTTATTTCTGGACTATGTTATTCCATTGATTATAAATCTATCCATACACTGGGACCACACTGTCTTGATTACTATGGTTTTATAAAGTTTTATAGAAGGAAAATGCTTCTGCATACAACCACTGGGTGTCCTTTCATTCAATTGAGTATCATCTTTCTGAAACAGTATCAGATCCCCAGGTAACTTTTATCACACCAAAGCCATTCACACTCTTCTTATGTTTTTCTATTAGTTTTAGTTTGCCTATCTCATTTACACCTTTGATCTACTTAGAACTGATTTTAGTGCACTGTGGGAGGTAAGGAGTTAATATTATTCTTTAAATTATATTAATATTTTAAAAAGTCTATTCTTCTGTCATTGATCTGCAAAGTAATCTTGGTAGTAATCCTCTTTTTTTTTTTTTTTTTGATTTTTGAGACAGGGTCTCACTTTGTGGTTCAGGCTGGCCCTGAGCTCAGCCTCAAACTCACATCACAGCAATCCTCCTGCTTCTGCCTCCCAAGTGCTGGGATGACAGGTGTGAGCCACCATTCCCGGCACTGTGGTATGTGGTGCTGACTGCCGCTGGGGTGAGTCTCCACGCCCAGTATTGTATGTGGTTACCGGGGAATCGAATCCGGGTCCTTGCACTTGCAAGACAGGCGCCAGAACCACTGAGCTAAATCCCCAGCCCAGTAATCCTCTTTTCAATACCATAACCAAATACTTGAGGCAGGCAAACTTTATTTATTTATTTATTTTTGAGACAGAGTCTCGCCTTGTAGTTCAGGCTGGCCCTAAGCTCACTCTGTAGCCCAGGTCAGCCTCAAACTAACAGCAGTCCTCCTGCCTCTGCCTCCTAAGTGCTGGGATTATAGGCATGAGCCACCACACCCAGCACTGTGGTATGTGGTTACTGGGGAATGAACTTGGGACCTTGTGCTTGCCAGGCAGATGCTAGAACCACTGAGCTAAATCCCTGGCCCTCAGGCTAATTTTATAATGAAAACAGGTTTATGTTATGGTTTGTGTTTAGATTTCCCCCAAGAGTCTCATGTGCTCTTAGGCAGAGCTTTTAGAAAGCGATTAGATTGTTGAGTGTGATTGTGATGTGTATCTAAAGTGTGCCAATCAACTCAATAAAAGAAAAGAAAGAGCTTATAGGTGACTTGCTATTAGGAGGCAAGGACTGCTTGGAAAAGGCAGGTATCTGGAGTGTGGCATGGAAGGGTATACCTCCTTTGCCTCCTCCTTTTCCTCTTTGTGTCCTGATCACTAAGATGCAGCAGCTTTTCCTTCTATATGCCCCTCCACTGTGCCATCTTGCCCTGGAGCCAGCAGTCTTGTGCACCCAACTCTCTGCCTTTAAGTTGTAGATGTCGGGTATCACGTTCTGGTGACGAGGAAACAACTCGGATCATCTAGTTTATAGTTTTGGAGGCTCAAAAGCAGGTTGGTACTGGCATTGATGCCACTCTGGTTATGACCCTCTTATGGGGAGACTAAGGTGACACAGGCATCATATGGCAAAGGTCAGGGAGCACATGTTTACATATCAGGTCTCTGTCCTTTATTTACTTTTTTTAGTATTGGAGATTGACTCAAGCCTCACACAGACTAGGCAAGTGCTCTACCACTGAACCACATTTTAGCCTCTTTACAAAGCAACTAGGATTCAGTCATAACATGATCGACCCTACTGACTTTATCCAATCTTACTCAACCCTAATCGCTGTCCAAGGGTCCCATCTCTAAAAACTATAGTTGGACTACACTGAATCGTCTCAATACCACTAATATACAACTTTGGGGATGAACTGCATTGGCTGCTGGTCTCTGGAACTCTTCACAGTTAACAGCTGAAAGTTTATTATTCTTTCTTTGTAAATGTCCACTCTGTCCCACCCTCCTTGAGATAAAAATCTAAAGGACGTGTACTGGGTTTTTGGAGCTCATACTATCCAGAAAATAAATCACATGCAAATTTACCAGAACACTGAAATAAGACTATTTTAATAGAGCCTGTGCTGAAGCAGAGAAGGGTTCATATACACAGGAAGGAGGCTGATCTTTTATAGCACAGGTTGGCCTCAGTAGAAATTGGGAAAACAAGCATAATGGCCAAAGAATGGATATGTGAATTATACCGTTCTCCAGCTAGATCTGTTCTGTGAAAAGGAAGGAAAGTGATGAGATAGTCCAGATTTTTACAGTTTGTGTGGCTGTGGCTTCTAAATCCCCTAGCTTCATCCTCAAGCAAGGCAAAGGTTCCCTTGCCTCTGCCCTCACCATCACCTGCCCCGTCGATTCTATCAGGACTGAGATCAGGAAACAAATCAGCACCCTACTTCACTCAGGGAAGTTTGTGTCCGTTCCAAGAAGGGTCAGACTGGGGTGGAAGCATTCTCGGTACATGTCCCCTCCTCTGTAACAACAGGGCTCAGAGTAAAGAAAGGTTTGACAATGCTTCTGAGAAGCCTGATAAGTGTAGGGATGGATTCATTCATTCCAGGGGGACTGCTGCTCTGACTTGGAATATGAGACTGGACTCCTGAGGAGAAAGAATGTATCCTTTAAAAGGCTGCTGCAGTACCTGATAGGCTGGCTGATATGTGGGTTGGGGAGGAAGCAGTCCCTCATGCAGACCCTGAATGTGATCTTGAAAGTTCTATCCATTAGGGGAAAATGGAGCATTTCATAGCGAATGAGCAGGTGTCTAGCTAAGCCTGTCCATTATGACAGAGTTAAACAGGTAACACAAGAGAAGGAAGACAATCTTGCTTTGTTTTCAAACTGCTTTTCAGAAGCCTTCCAAAAGTATATTAGCACTGACTGAGTGTCAGCAGAAAGGAAGAGGTTTAATAGCCATGCACTTTATAATGTAGCTAGATATTAGGAGAAAATTACAAAAACTTGAGGCAGGTCCTCAAGCCCCATTGTTGACCTTGGTGGAGAAGATCTGTAATAACTAATAGGCAGAGTGGTAACGAAAGATAAGATCAGAGAAAAAGATGCAGATTTTGGTTCCTCTAAGTCACTGCCATCTCAGGGTATCTGAGCACTATCAAAAGGAGGGCAGTGAGGTGCTCGCTTCGGCAGCACATATACAAAAGGAGGGCAGTGAGCCACTGGAAGCCCAGGATCAAAGATATAGTGCTGAAAGGGAGACTATACTGATAAAGAAACACTTGTCACCTGGAATAGGAATATAAGTATCTTCTGGCCTCTACTCTAATCAGAAGACATCACCATAACCATGGAGGAGCCTTGAGTAACCATCAGCAAGAACAATATCAATTTTCCTTAAGACATCAGGGATTTGTTACAAAAATTTTATCTGGCGGGCCAGAATTTAGCTCAGTGGTTCCGGCACCTGCTTTGCAAGTGCAAGGTAACCAGTTCGATCCCCAGTAACCACATACAACTATGCAGGGCGTGTTGACTCACGCCCACCAGCAATCGGTACCACAGAACACAATACTGGGCATGGTAGCTCATGCCTGATTCCCAGCACTCAGGAGGGAGAGGCAGGAAGACGTCTGTGAGTTAAGAGGCTTGCCTGGGCTACATAGTGAGCTCAAGGCCAGCCTAAACTACAAAGGGAGACCCTGTCTCAAAAAAAAAATTTTTTTTTTCTGGGTATGTTTTGTTGGTTTAGTACTACATACTTCATCAAACTCTGTAGCCTATACTTCAAGTCCCTATTAGCTAAGGTTTGGTAAGTATGTGTATGGCTTGTATCTAGGTGTCCCCGCCAAGCCTTCATGCAATTGGCAGGGCTTTTCTGAGGTGCTGGATCTGGAATTTGTGATGTGGAATTAAGGTGTGATTGCTAAACTAGTCCACTGATCAGTTTGGCACCTGCCCTGAGCTGGGTAGAATATAAAAAGGGCCCCCAAAAGTTGCTACTGACAGCTTGCTTGCTTTTGATTGCTTCTCCCTGCCCTGAACTGTTTCTCCTCTGTGATGCCTCCTGCTGTACTACCCTGCCTTCTAGTCAGAAGATTATGGACTGCAACCTCTACAAAATGTGAGCCAAAATAAACCTTTTGTCCTTTAACTTTGTGGGCCAGGTTCTCGGCAACAAGAACAGTAACTAAGACAGCATGTAAACTGAAAGGGTGCATAGAAGCATCTCCTCTTTTGGGAAATGACTGGCTTCTGCTACATCTAGATGCCTGGGTTTACCTGATATGGGAAAGATTTATTGTTATCTTTTGTCACTCTAAGTCATCAGGTAATAAGAGAAGCCTTGACACAAAGTCAAGGTATATCTTGGCCGGGTCTTGATTTCTTCTGGTGCGTACAGGCAGTGACAATGGGATGACCTGAGCAGTAGCTGTAACTGCCTCACCTGGTGAGAAAAGCTAGAGGCTGTCCCTCTGCCAGTCTTTGGAAATACAGGATCAAGATGTCTCAAAGGCAAAAGGGATGTCGGCAGATGACCGGAAGCAATATCAAGTTCCTCTGTTCAGAAGGTATATGGAAGGAAAATGAGTTATTTTGATGACAAAGCTACAGGAAGCCAAGCACAGTACAGACACGGGGAAGGAAATAAATGAGATATAAAGATGTGAAAGGAAAACATGTTCAGATAAGAATGAATTCTGAGTGGTGAGATTCTGTCTTGTTACAGTAAATTGCAGAAGTTCTGCCAGGGATGAAGCTGATGAAAAAAAGCTGATGTGATGAAGTTGTTTATAGCTCACACTATGAAGACAGGAAGGCTATTGGCTATGGTATCAGACCAAACTTGGAGGCAGTGTCCACAAAGTTCTAATTGAAAGTAAAGGGTCTTACACTCGAGGGTATCAAGATTCACTCAAGGTATTCCTACACACTACTTCTTATTCTTTCTGGCTTTTACGTAAAACACAAAACAAAACAAAACTTTGGAATTACAACGAGTTACACTGATTAATTTGGAAAGAGCTGGCTTTTTAAAAAACAATACTGGAAATTGGGCATGGTGGTACATGTAATTCTAGCACTCAGAGGCTGAGGAAGGAGGATCCCAAATTCAATCCCAGCCTGGGTAATTTAGCAACTTAATGAGACCTTCTCTTAAAGTAAAAACTAATTTTAAAAAGCTGGGAATGTAGCTTAGTATGAAGGTCCTGTTTTTAATTACCAGTACCAAAACCAAAAAAGGCAGTATAAAATTCCAGTTGGACAGTACCAGCATTTGGGAGGATGAGTTAGGAGGATCATGAATTGGAGGACACCTTAAGATACACAGAGTTTAAAGTAGGCTTGGACTATGGAGTGCAGGTGGTGGCAGACCTATGGCACATGTACCACAGTGGGCTATTGCACCATGGAAAGGTCTAAAAGGTTCACCATCACTGACACTGTGGGATCCTGTCTCCAAATAAGTACTTTAAAAACACTGATTGGGCCGGGGAGTTAGCTCAGTGGTTCCGGCGCCTGTCTCGCAAGCGCAAGGACCCGGGTTCGATTCCCCGGTAACCACATAACAATACTGGGTGTGGAGACTCACACCCAGCAGCAACCAGTACTACATACCACAGTGCCGGGCCTGGTGGCTCACGCCTGTAATCCCAGCACTCGGGAGGCAGAGGCAGGAGGATTGTGAGTGAGTTGGAGGCTGAGCTCAGGGCCAGCCTGAACTACAAAGCGAGGCCCTGTCTCCAAAAACCTAAAAAAAAAAAAAAAAACACTGATTAATGTGCTATCTTTATCTCATCATTAACTTCAATTAGCACTCTGTGTTAAGAGTTTCATGAGCATTTTTGACTAAGGATTTAGCTTAGTGGTTCCTGTGTCTGCCCTGCAAATGCAAGGTCCCAAGTTAGATCCTGTAACCACATACCACAATGCCAGGCATGGTGGCTCACACCTCTAATCCTAGCACTTGGGAGGCAGAGGCAGGAGGATCGCTGTGAGTTTGAGGCTTGCCTGGGCTACATAGTGAGCTCAGGGCCAGCTTGAACTACAAAGGTGAGACTCTGTCTCCAAAAAAGGAGAATTTCATGAGCATTTTTTCATTTATTAATTGTACATTGTACCCTGGGATTCATTTTTATTGTCAGTCCTTCATCGCCACTGCTGTTCTTTCCTGTTTAAGTAAACAACATCCACCCATTAGCTTACGCCAGAAATCTGGAAGTCATCCTTGATTCATTCAACTCATGTTTTAGTCCCATTTTTCATTGCCAAAAATACACCATCACAGACTAAGAAAACTGTCTGTAAAGAAAAAAGCTCAAAGAGGCTGCATCTGGTGATGGTCTTCTTGTGTATCTGGCAGGGTCCCAAGGTGGCAGAGGATACCCCACAACCAGAGACCAAGTGTACGCATATATATGGGTATGTATGTGTGTGCTGGTCTCTCTCCCTTTTCTCATAAAACCAGCAGGATTCAATCATGGAGCTCCACCCTAGCAACAGGCTTCCTACTCACTTCACTGAAGCTCCACCTTTAAATACCATAGTTAGACTAGTTTCCATCCTCTTAATACCTCGTAATGGAAATTAATTTTCAAAACATGAAACTCTAGGGAACACTCAAATGGCATCGGATCACAGCTCACAACCCAATTCCTATTCTGCTGTCTCTTGAGTCGGCTCACCTGACTTCCTTCACTAGCCTGCCTCTCCCACAATCCACTTCCTCCACCTGCCCTCTCGTTGCTTTCCCGGATGTATATTATTTGTGTGCCATCACCTTCTCCATTCTCTCCAGTCTTACAAGGACCTTTGAAAAGTGCAAGTGGTCATGTCACTTCCTTGCTTAGATCTATAAGCCAGAACCAACAAAAACTTCAATGGCTTCCTACTACCCTCAGAAGAGCAATGGTCCATGAAACCTAAGCTCTGCCACTATGACATCATTATATTGGTTTCTTTTCGGTACTTTGAAATTGGCCCAGTGCTGTCTCCTCTGCTAAAAGACTTTCCCCTTTGCTAACCAGCCTAACTCTCCCCTTAGCCAGCTTGTCTTTTTTCCTGTTTTCACTCTGAAATCTCTAAAATCCCTTCCTGAAGGCTCCCATAGCATTTGGTACTTCCTCCTAAACTCAGAGCACTGGTGAATCCTTGCATGCCGGTCTGCCCTGCTTTGTTGTATATTCCAGGGAGCAACGCCTACCTCATTCTTCGTACTCCTAGTCCCTCACATAGTGCTTGGCACAAGATAAGATTTTAATATTTAGGCAAGGGTCAACTCACTAAGAATGAACAAATGAATGAGCCCTCAACACTGAATCTGGGGTGTGTGAGAGAAGTATAAAGCGAGTTCTGGTTTTCAGGTAGACAACTAAAGGAAATTCTGCCTGCAAAGAGGGATTAGAAATGAACACAGGGAACATTCTATTTGATAGCACCATATGTGTTTCTTTTATTATTTTTTATTTTTCTCTCTGCTCAAGTTTCTGCTATAAGCATTAGGTTTAATGATTTTGGTATACTCTATTCAAAACATTCTATTTAAACAGAAAGAAGATATTTTGTCTTTCAAAAAATTGTGTTTAGACATTAAAACTATTGTTCATGGTCTCAATGCAATTTTGGTGGCCTTGGAATCATGATGACGCCATCTTCACCTTGTTTGACACTGAGATCTTGCCACTATTCCAGAACTATTTTTATGATTAGCCTAGGATTAGGCAGTCTGATCCTGAAAATTAATCATTCCAAATCCTAAAAATTTTTCCAACCGGATATTGGCATAATGCAGTGATCATTCCTTCCTAACAATGTTCTTCAAATCCATTTTTGTCTCACATGAACTCAGTTATCTACATGGTGAAATATATCATGAAAATGAGTTTTCTTATGTACCAGCCTGCCAAGTACTCCATGCTATGAGAATACAACTTTATACATTTGTATTCTTTTTTTTAATTTGGCCATAGCTTTCTCTTCCCTCTTTTTTGAGCTTGGGCATCCCGCATGCTGAACATGTCTAACCATGAGCTCTACCACTAACCCTGTACAGTTCTTCTAATATGCTTTCCAGCAATGTTATACATTTTTCTTTAAATATGATATTTTAGTTGTATGAATAACACTGAAAAACTTGTCTGTGACAAAAGTTCTTCCTCATGATATAATCAGCCTGTCACTATTTCCCTTAAAATGCAGGGCGGTTCTAGGAGTGACCTTTCCAAGGCACTCCCAGTGGTGTCTGAGGCTGATCTCATATTGAGTCAAACAAGAAAGAGCAAAATTTTGGATCTTCAACTAGGCTGATTTCATTTTCTGCTTCAATCATAGTCATCTAATTGCTGAGATTGTCATTCTAAGCCAAAAATGTTGGAATTTACCAAACATTTATGCAGTGTAGCCTGTTCCTGTGGCAACAGAAAGTAAATAACTGATAGAACATTTTTTGAAGTGGAAGAATCAAATATATGACTAAGAAGTATCTACCCAAATTGTACCTCTTCTCTATCAGATTATTTAAAAAATGTTTACAGTATTTTTGAACAAGTTCTTTAATGCTCAAAACTTTTAAACTTCATGTGAATTACAACATATGGTGCAGCTTCCTTTTTTTTTTT
>PVIR01029517.1:9210-21146 GCA_004026965.1 Petromus typicus | reverse complement strand
TGGGAGAAAATTTTAGAACATCCATTTATCTTTTCATAAAGTTTGAGATTTCAAAATATCAACAAAGGATACTGAAAATAGATTTACTTTGTTCAAATTATCATGTATAATCTGGTATCTTAATTTTTGCATGTAGAGCTGTGTGAATTAGGGATATCCTTATAAATATATAGTTGATTAAAAGTTAATGGTAAAAGTTAATGACTCAGTGATACGATTGAACAATTAAGTTTAAAGGGCCAGGGATTCGGCTCTGTGGTTCTGGTGTCTGTCTTACAAGTGCAGGGTCACAAGTTCAATCCCCAGTACCAAAAAAAACCCACTTTATTTTCTAGATATAATTTATTGTATTAAATTTATATGTTAGCTTATAATCCTGAACACTCTAAAAAGAACATGGAAGCTATTTCAATTCTAATATTTTCCCCTCCACCCCCAGGACATTGGAATATTGTAATCTTACACCAATGTGTATTAATTTTGCCTGATTAAACATTGTGCCTTATTTTATTAAGTCATTTTGTTGGAATCCAGTGCTATATTTTGGAAAACTAATTTTTCTTCATTAACAAGCATGTACTTTAAAAAAAAAATTAATATCTCCATCCATGTTTGTATTTACCTATTACTTTTATATCATTGTTTATCTGTTTATTGAATTTATCCAATACATAAATTTGTAAAGTAAGTATGTTTTAGCACTTATTCTCTGTGTAAGATGCCAGGCATAAAAGATGAGCACAACCACCTTCTTGTATGCTGGAGTTCCCTTCTGCCTTCACAGTATCAACAGGCTTATGGAGCCACGCTGTAGTAAGAAATTGGATTATGTTGTTGACTAAGGTCAATTACGTCTTTCACTTAGTCCAGAATTTTGAGTACAATGGTGTTGCAATACTCCATATTATTGTTGTTTAATGCCATTATTTTGTGACCTAAGAACATCTGGCATTTTTCTGGATTGGTTAGAATTGGGTAAACAGTGGAGAGGATGGACACACCTTTGCAAAACAGCTAACATTGCAAATTCTTTGTGGAAGAATCTCATTACTTTCCTGGTTAATACATTGGAAGGCTTCTTGATTAAGATGGGCTCACCACTTGGGGAGATGAGAAAAAAACATTGTATGTGACTGATCGCTTACCTTTCTGGAGGATAAAACTGTAATCTTCCCTGTTCTTAGATTAGGGTAGAAGAAAATTTTATTTTTCAGGGACTAACTTTGTAGAGGGTAAACAGAAAGTAAGACCATGTCCGGGAATGTATGAGACTTGGAATGTCTCTCGTCCATCACACCAGTCACCTCCAACTTTATGAGTACTTTGTCTGCATTGCCCAGAACAGTTGAACTAGAAAGAAACCTTAGAAGTCTGAAATTCACTTGTTTGAGAGATGAAGATTAAAGGTATCTTAAGAGAAACATGTTCAAGACCTCCACATGGCCAGGTCAAGTCTGTTCTTGTCTCTTCTGCTTCTGTACAGATTTTAGGATTGTTTTGTCTAGTGCTGTGAAAAATGCAGGTGATACTTTGATTGAGGTTGCATTAAAATCTACATATCAGTTTTGGAAGTTTGGCCATTTTGACAGTATTGTTTCTGCCTGTCCAAAAACGAGATCCCTTTCCGTTATCTTTTGTTTTGAGACAGGGTTTTGTTATGTCATTCACGCCAGCCTTCAACTCAATTTGTAGCCCAGGCTGCCCTCCAACTCTTGATAATTCTCTTACCTCTGACTCAGATAATGTTTTCCCGTTATCTGATGTCCTCTTTGATATCCTTTCTCAGAATGCTATAGTTTTCAATGTAATAGCTCTTTCTCTTCCTTTTAGATTGATTCTCAAGTATTTCATTTTTCTTCATGCTATTGTGATGCTATGGTATTGTTTTCTTTTGCTCTCAGTTAATTTGTTATTCATGTACAGGAAGGCTCTTGATTCTTGAATGTTGACTTTGTGTCCTGCTAGGCTGCTGAATTTGATTATTAGTTCTAGGAATCTTTCTGTGGAAATTTTTTAATTTTCCTTGTAACATCACATCATCTGAAATAATGATAGTTTTTTAATTCTTCCTTTCCTGCATTTATCCTTTTCTTTCTTTCTCTTGCCTGATTGCAGTGGCTAATGTTTTGAACACTATATTGAGCAGGAGTGGTAACCATGAACATTCTTGTCTTGTTCCTGATTTTAATACGAAGTTGCCCCTAGGTTTGTCATAAATGGATTTTTATCAGGTTGAGACTGTGTCTTAATTTTCTTTAGGGTTTTTATCATGAATGGATGTTGGATTTTGTCAAAAACTTTTTCTTCATCTATATGTTATTTGTTCTTGCTTCTGCTTATATGGGGTCTAACACTGGTTGATTTGTGTGTACTGAGCCATCCTTGCATTCCTGGGATAAAGTTTGCTTGGTCATGATGTATAATTGTTTTGGTAATTTGTTGCATTTTTGTTTGCATTATCTTGCGAAGGATTTTTTTTTAAGACCCTTTCTCAAAAACAAAACTCAACAATAATTATATTTCCTTCTTGGGTAATAATGTTTTTTCTCTAAACTATTAATCATTAAAAACATCACAGACAGAACCTACTTATAATCTGGACATGTGAGTCCATACCTGTAATTCCAGCACTTTGGTAGGTTGAGACAGGAGGATTGAAAGTTGAGTCCAATCAATGTGTAATTAATGATTTTACCAGCACTTAAAAAGGATAGGGGTATAGAACCGGGGACTTAGCTCAGTGGTTCCAGCACCTGTCTTGCAAGCATAAGGACCCGGGTGTGATCCCCCAGTAACCACATACAATACTGGGCGTGGAGAGTCACGCCCAGCAGCAATCAGTACCACATACCACAGTGCCGGGCATGGTGGCTCATGCCTGTAATCCCAGCACTCGGGAGGCAGAGGCAGAATTGCTGTGATGTGAGTGTGAGGCTGAGCTCAGGGCCAGCCTGAACTACAAAGCGAGACCCTGTCTCAAAAAACCTAAAAAAAAAGAATAGGGATATAGCTCATTGTGCAGGCCCTGAGTCCAATGCTGAGTACTGCAGTTTTACATACACTCTACAGATTTATTTACATAACATTGTATATAAGTTATCTATGTAAATTTTTACATTTCTATAAAATCATGGGGTTTTAAAAAATTATCTTTATTGGTACATTATGAATACACATGATAATCGCATGATGTCTCACATGATAATCTCACATGATAATTCAACATTAAGAGTTTGTACCAGAATATGACATGACTTGATTCTTATTTTTTGCCTTTCCCCCGCCCTACACCCTGCACCCCCTATATACGCAATCTTTGTTTTCTTTTTTATTAAAACATTCGTTTTCCCCTCGTTATTTACCCTCACACTCTTTCCTTTTAAATGTTTTCTACTTCGCAATATCAAGTATACATATTGTAACTCATTTACAACTTCATATTCTCATATCAGAGAAAAGATGTGATATTTACACATCTATGACCTGTTTATTTCGCTTATGAGGACGTCCTCAAGTACATCCATTTGCATGTGAATGGCTCAGTCTTACTATTTTTAGTGGCAGGGTAATACTCCATACTATTAAAAGAACCACATCTTTTTTATCCAGTCTCCAGTTCATGGACATTTGGGTTGGCTAAGGATTTGTATGTCTCTGTTCATTAAGGAGATTGGCCTCCAGTTCTGTTTATTAGGTGGATACTTGTCTGATTCTGGAATCAGTAATATTAGCTTCCAAGAATGGTTTTGGTAGTGCTCCTTCCCTTTCACTTTCATTACAGTTTAAGAAATGTTGGTATTAGATTATCCCTGAATTTCTTACAGAATTCAGCAGTGAACCCATCTGAGCTTTTAATTGTTGGGATTTTTATGACTTTTAATATCATTGCCTGTTACTGGATTATTCAAGGTTTTTATATTTTTTGGCTAAGTTCTGGTAATTCATTTGTATCTAAGAATCTTCCTTTCTTATGAGTTGTTCAGATTTTGAAGCACTTACCAATAATCTGGATTCAGTACTGCCGGCTGTGATTTTGCAGTTTCCTATTTCCAGTTGCATTTATTCATGTCCCTTTCTTTCTTTCTTTTTTTTTTTTTTTCTGTGAGATTGGCTAAGGGTTTTTCTGCTTTTCAATGCATTGATTCTTTGTACTTTTTTTCCATCTCAATTTCATTAGTACCTACTCTGATCTGTATAATTTTCTGTTTTTTGCCAGCTTTTGGATATGGAGTGTTCTCATTTTTCTAGGACCTTGCAGTGCGCCATTTGGTTATTCATTTGGACTTGCCCTGTTTTTCTGCAGAAGACATTTCACTGGTATAAGCTTTACTCTTAGGACTGCTTTCATTGTGTCCCATAAGTTGTGGTATATCCTGGGAATCAAACATTGTTATTTGATTCTAGGAGCTATCTAATTTGATTATTCAAGAATATATTGGCCAGGGATTTAGCTCAGTGGTTCCAGCACCTATCTTGCAAGCATAAGATCCCAGGTTTGATCCCCGGTAACCAGTACAACGATGCCAGGCGTGGTGATTCACACCCATCAGCAATCAGTGCCACATGACCACAATGCTGGGCATGGTGGCTCACGCCTGTTATCCCAACACTCAGGGGGCAGGAGGACTGCTGAGTTCCAGGCTGAGTTCAAGACAAGCCTGAACTACAAAGTGAGACCCTGTCTCCAAAATATATATATATACATTTATATAATTTCATGATTTCTTTTGCCATTGGTTTCTAGTTTCATTGTACTGTGTTTTGATATGCATGGAGTGATTGCTTTTCAGTTTAAAAGCATGCATTATGGACTAGTATGTGGTCCGTTTTGGAAAAATTTCCACGTGCTACTGGAGGAATGTGTCTTCAGTTGTTAGGTAGAACACTGGAGGTACCTATTGAAAACTGATATTTCTTTGGGTTTTTTTTTTTTTTTGGTCAAGTTGATCTGTTTGTAACAGTTGGATATTCAGGATACTATATTGTGTTGGTGTTTATCTAATCTAATCTTTTCTGTCCAGTAGTGTTTGTTTGATGAAGCTGGGTGTGCAGATGTTCAGTGCTCTACGTTTATAATTGTTAGCTCTTTCTGTTCAGTTGTACCTTTAACCAGCATGGAGTCACCTTTGTGTCTTCTGATCAGTCTTGATTTGGAGTCTGGGTTGTGCAGGAATATAATTGCTACTCTTGCTTCTTAGAGGATTCCTGTTGCATAGAATATTGTTTTCATCTTTCAGTTTTTAAGCTATGAATTTCTTGGATTAAATGTGAGTCTTTTATATACCGCATACCAGTGGATCTTATTTTTTGTTTATGCTGCCAATCTGTGCCTTTCAGTTGGGGAGTTGAAACCATTCACATTGAAGGTATTGTTGAAAGGTATTAATAACTTATTCCTGTCATTGCATTATTTTTTTACTGATTTCTTTTTATTTATTTACTTTTTTTCCTTCTGCTTCACTGCTAACCCTGCCTGGTTTATTCATTCATTTGACTTTTTGGTGGTATTACCTCTATGATCTGGGATAGCCTCAAGAGTTTTGGAGGTGATGGTTTGGTCATTATGAATCATGATTTTTTTTCTTCTTGGGTGGGGTATAATAGAGTCTTGCAATGCAGCCAAGCTGGTCTTGAACTCAGTATGTATCCCAAACTGGTCTTGAACTCATGGTAATCCTCCTGCCTCTTCCTCTTGCTGGCTGGGATTATAGGTGTGTACCACCATGCCTGCATAGTTCTCATGAATTTCTTTTTTCTTTTTTCTTTTTTTTTGAGACAGGGTCTCATTTGTAGTTCAGGCTGGCCCTGACTCACTATGTGGCCCAGGCAAGCCTCAAAATCACAGCAACCCTCCTGCCTCTGCCTCTGCCTCCTGAGTGCGAGGATTATAGGCATGAGCCACCATACCCAGCATTGTGGTTGTGGTTCTGATTGCTTGTGGGCGAGAGTCACCATGCCTAGTATTGTTGTATGTCATTATTGGGGAGCAACTCAGGACCTTGTGCTTAAATCTGCTGTCTGTTCCATTATATCATCTTTGAGTTTTCTAAGCTTCTTACTGATCCATTATTTTTTTGTCTCTTTTATCATTTTGTGCAGTTGAGCAGTTTGGCTTTGATTTCATGCCTGTGGATCAATCTGGGGAGAGTTGGCAGTTTTTGGAGGCATTTCGTTGCCATGTCTTCTCATATTTCTTTTTTTCAGGTTTCTTAGAACAGAAAGACTTTGTTGCTAGTGTGGAGGCATCTTTAGTTAGTTTGTGCTTTTCGGTGATGCCCTCTGGGTGTGGCTAACTGTAAGTCTTCGCCTCTGCCCCAGGATTCAACCACCTCCTTTAATTTGGAAGGAAAGTGTACAGTCTAATTGGCCCAGACCTCACTTCCTGGAAATGAGCCACAGTATTGTTGATGATGCCAAGATGAATGAGATATTGACATACAGTAAAAATTAATTAATAGCAACAGCTATGCCAATAGCAAAAAGATCAGCAACAACAGAATCAAAACAAACTGGATATCAACATACTATAAAAATAAAAGCTGCCACTGTATCACTCTTAATGTAGAAAAGATACTTATAATTACAGGTACAGAGATAAGCAAATATTGACATACATTAAATACAAAACACAACTATACCACTATTAATAATAGAAAATAATTCAGCAATAAAAGTGTAGAGTTAATTAAATGTATAAAGATTAACAAGGCTTAAGAGTAATACTAGTAAAGATGGAGTGGGTGGCAAACAAAAATAAATTAAAATTTGAAAAATAAAAGGAAGCTGAGAAAAAAGCATCCTATTAAGGCTAAAATACAAGAGTTAGATAAAAGTAACAACAAAGAAGAGCAAAAGAAAAAAATAGAAGGGAAAACCCTTGAAACAAAAAAAGTCAATGAAGAAAAGACAAGTTTTTGAATTCTTAAATGAGAGGCTTCTTTCCACGGTCTGCAGTAATGGAGTACATCATCTGCACAGGAAGGATAGTCCGTGATAAGACCTGTTTCGCTTACCGTGCTCACATATTGGTGTCTGAATGCTGACTCTGCCCCACCTTCCCTGCTGGGCGTGCTGGTCTGTGATCATCACAGACCTGCAGACATGGCTGATAGCTCCCAGTTTCTCTGTTCCTCTCTGGCCCAGTCTCACCCTAGAGATTATACTACTTTCCTGCTTTCCATAAATGTATACTCTTGCTGCTTTTTTTGTATGTCTCGTCAAATGATATGTTCTGCACACCAACGACCTAGGAAGAAGATTCCTTCCTTCTGGTGCACCCTGCTGTTCTCTGCCAGCTCCTTTTTTCCTGAACTGAAAGTGTTCTGTGGATGACAGTAGGATCCTCAGGTGAACTGACTATGCCAACAGCAAGTGAGGCATAGTGAATACCAGTCATGGGAAGCAGAAGCAGCGAGCAGTACATCGACTTGGCCGAAAACATTCATGAAAAGATACCTTGGTAAAACCATTCACATTGGCATCAGAAAGCTGGAGACATTGATGAAAATCTTAAATCATACACTTCTTTAGACTGGGACAGACTAACACGTGGTTGACATAAATAACAGTGAAGAACAGTATTGCATTCCCAGGGAAGAGGAAAAATTTGCCTGGAGAATGAGTGATAATCTGTGAACATGGATTTCCATGATTAAAAATAAGATTTCTGCTGAACTACAAGTGTTTTAAAGAATTATGCCTGTTACCTTAGTTTCTTTTAAATGTAGGTATAAGATTCCTTTGCATCTTAAATCTGAATAATGCAATCTTAAGAGCTCTGTAAATATGTGGGAAGTTTAAAAGGGAACAGTATGAACATCTGTTGTTCATAGTGACCTAAAAATTCTGTAAGAAAGAAAATATTCTCAAAACATTGTTTTAGAGATCTGAACTAAGAAAAGGTATGTGGGGTAAGTTTAATTTCTTTGAAATGAAGCTTCACAGTAGGAGTGCGTCTACAAATTTTAGAATTTTTGTTTTAACCCCTTTGTAAATTTGATCTCTGAGGTTCTAACTTCAGGATTCAATTATCTGTGCTCAAAAGCACCTATCTATTTTTATAGTTCTCAACTTTTTGTAAACTCTTGGATCATTGCCCACACCCTTTTAGTCATCTCAGGCCAGGTCTTTTAATCTTAACGTCCTAAAATTATATAAATGTAGCCAGAGGCGGAGTTAATGGGAATAATGAGAATTTTGCCCCTAATCTGCAATTAAAATTGTAGAACCCTTTATATCACTTCCAAGAGATTGACGTAATAAGTGACAGATGTCCATGAGCAGCACTGAAATGATATTAGTAGCTTTTCATTTCTGCTGAGAGCAGCATCTCATAAAAGACAGGTAAGAAATAGGTCAGAAGCCTGTGGCTTAAATTGTAGCATAATTGTAATCTCATTTTTTACCTTGACATATTATAGGAATCTCTTGCAAGTTCTGAGCAATCTCAGAATCAAAAGTTTAGCAGCAAAAGATTGACAGGACACCGTCACTTTATCTAAGAGGATAATCCAACCATCAGACTAAGACCTGTTGATACTTCTGAAGTTTAATGACTCACTAGAACAAACATTTCCTGAGGTTCTTTTTATTTACATTAGCTAGGATAGATATGTAAGCAACTTCTAAATTATTTATGCCGAGAGGCACAATGATAACTAATAAAACGCATAGTCCTCTGAGTGTACGTGTGTGTACTTGTGTGTTCATGGACATGTTTGTCACCCGTTGTATTACTGTATGCCTTTGGCTGCAAAATGTTGATTTTCTTTCCTTTCTCCCGACCCCAAACCCTCCCCACCTCCACTTTAAAGTCAGTACACACAGGAGTCCCATTTTCCAGTTGCTAGCATTTGAGTATTTGTGCAACATCTGTTAGGAAAAGGAAAGGTGAGAACAACAAAATCAGAGCTCTGTGCACTTGAGACGAATGCAGTGACACAAGGATTGAACATCAGGCCTCAGGAAGATGAGGAGAGAGTTCTTCAGAGTGAAAATCTCGGCCTTGACGCTAAGAAGCTAGAACAGGTTAGCTTCACGGGCGACATATCCAGGAGGAAAGAAGCACGTCTTACCTCCCAGACACCCCTGCCTGAGTGCTTTTGTGATTACCTCAGTGAGGAAGGTGGGTAATTAATGCTTAAACCACCGAGATGAGTGCATTTGGCTCATAAATTGTCTCATAAATACCACACATTAGTTACTGTAAGCTTATCCCAGAGAGAAAACTTACTCTTTCACTCTTTCTTAGCCTTATGAACACTGTGCTCCTGTAATCTCTTAAATGGAGAGGTTGAGTTGGTTCCTATCAAAACACAAATTCCAGTCCCATGTACACATCAAACCACAGTAACCCGCACATGAACGTGTGCACACACGTACACACATACGTATGCACACACCAGGATTGAAGTTTGATCTTTGTCCAGGGTGGAAATAGGTTTTTCCCTTAGATACCCTGCCTCAGTTTCGCCCAGGGCCCTTTCTCCTCGGCTTATTCTTGGGGAAATGGCCCCCAGCCATTTAAATAAAGCTCTTGGTTGGACATTAGGATCGTGTGGTAACCTGAGAGATAGTCGTTAGGTGGGACTTGGGTATAACAATTACACCTAATGTGTAATAGCTCTCCTGTGTACAGGCAGAAACACTAGCTCCTCCCCCACAATACAAAGCAAGGTTTCTTTGGGTGATGCTTGCTGTTAACATTCCATAATCTGAATATTATAACAGGTTTAATACTCTTTAAGAAGCAGTGTTGGGCCAAGGATTTAGCTCAGTGGTTCCAGTGTCTGCCTGGCCAACGCAAGGCCCTGAATTTGATCCCTGGTACCACACACCACAATACAGGGCATGGTGACTTACACCTGTATTCCCAGCATTCAGGAGGCAGAGGCAGGAGGATTCTGTGAGTTCAAGAACAGTCTGGTCTACATCGTGAGGTCCGGACCAGTTTGAACTACAAAGCAAGACCCTGTCTCAAAAAACTTTAAAAAGTAAATAAAGCAGTATTAACTCTATCCACATTATATAACATTAGGCTCATATTAGGAAAGAAATAGTACAATTACAATCCTCATTTCTGTAGCTGATCAGAGAGTTGTAACTTACTTAGAACTACTTTTTTCTACTCATTTCTGTATTCCCTTGACCTTCAGGAAGCATCTCAGTGGGTCGTGGCTCTCTCTCGTGGGGTGACTGACACCTTCATTCCTGAAGGTTCTGGATTGTTTGTCGTCCTGCCTGGACTGGGTTGTTCTAGTTTCCCTCTGACCTTTAGATCGAGGAATGGTAACACTGGGAGGTGGATGTCCTTCACTCCAAGTGCATCCCCCTTTCCTGCGTTGTGGAGCAATAGTCCAGTTCCCCCTTGATAGTCTGGGTCAGTCGCCCCCGCAGATACCGTGACTCCCATGTTAGTTTGTTTATGCAGAGCTGTAAGTGGACCAGAACGACCACGGGGAAGTCTCATCTTGCAGTTTCGTTCTTTCATTATTGTGCTTTCTGGTACAAGCCTTCGTCAGTTTGGAACTGAGACTTTAGGGCAGTAGAGCATGAGATCACGGGAGGAGGAAGCAGTTTTCCCCAGCGGATCAGTTAGGATGAGGGTAAGTGGTACCATGCCCAGTTCCACCCCTTGATTCCTGGACATGTGAATCCTGGCTGTTGGCGACACAGAACCATATAGCGGACATTGATTCAAGCATGCACAGCTTTTTGATGAACCTTGTCCTGTCCCTGCAAGGTGTTGCCACCTAGTAGGTGCTGCAACTGTGTTTTCAAAAACCATTCCACCTTTCTGTCACTCCAGCCAATTGTGCTGGTGAGGAGCGTAAGACCAGTGAGTTCCTTGAATGTGAGCCTGCTCAACTCTTTACCATGAAATGTGTTCCTTAATTCTATGTGGAGCTGTGTTCCCAGCTATATTCTGTGATCTTAACCTAGTAGAGTTGGAAACAGACGATATAAAAAAGACCAATCCACAGAAGAAATTTTTTAAATTATAATAAAATATCTATAAAGCATTTAAAAAGCAAACACTTTCGACCAAAGCGCAAATGTTACAATGGACATTATACTCAGAAACAATGTACAACTTAAATGTTTTCATTGCTAAGCAAGACCATGAAAAAAATAATTTGTCTTCATAAGAAATGAGAAAACAGCAACAAAGTAAATAAAAATTAGGGAAAAAGATTCATAAAGCTGAAATTAGTGTAATATAAGGAAACCAAGGTACAAGTAAAAATGGAAGTCCTCCTTTGCAAAAGTGTAGTAAGGTCTGACCTGGCTAAGAAAAAAGATGAATAACAGCTAAATCCTGGAAGTATCTTTTTATGTCCATCAACAGATGAATGGGTAAAGAAGATGTGGTATTTATACAGAAATGGAACACAGGCTGCTACAAATAAAGCAGAATAAATTTGAGTCATTTGTACAAAAATGATGCCCCTTGAGACCATAGCATTGAGTGAAATGAATTAAATATGCAAGCTTAAATACTTGTATGGTTTCTCTCATCTGAGAAATTCAAAGTATACATAAAGAACAAAGTAAAAGATGATAATAGGAAACAGGGAAATAGAAATTCTGCAAGGGAAGAGAGAAGATGTGAAAGGACTGGGGAAGGAGTGTAGGGGAAGAATTTAGGTACACATCCCAACTCCTTGTGATAGAGGTGATCATCATGCACTGCAAAAATGTACTGATAGGGCCGGGGAGTTAGCTCAGTGGTTCCGGTGCCTGTCTTGCAAGCGCAAGGACCTGGGTTCAATCCCTGGTAACCACATAACAATACTGGGTGTGGAGACTCACCCCAGCGGCAACCAGTACCACATACCAGTGCCGGGCGTGGTGGCTCACGCCTGTAATCCCAGCACTTGGGAGGCAGAGGCAGGAGGATTGCTGTGACGTGAGTTTGAGGCTGAGCTCAGGGCCAG
>PVIR01029516.1:0-21052 GCA_004026965.1 Petromus typicus | reverse complement strand
AAATGAGATGTTTAGATGGAGTATTTTCCATGGAAGTTCACCATTACTGTTCCAGACTAGCCTTCTCTGAGCATTTCTCCAATCATTTCTCTTACAGTCAAAGTGCCATTCTTTCTTCTTATTGCACCACTATCTGTTTTGCGTTCCATGATGTCAAGAGTGGTTCGTTCAACTGAACAAGGTGAGTTTAATTTGCTTAGGGAATATAATAAGTGTTCTGACTCAAACCTATGTGTTTGATGCTTCAAAATATTCTACAGTCTCCTTTTTGATTAAGTGATGAGCGCCGTTCAAAAGATTTTTACCAACAGGCAAAGGAGCGCCTGCCCAGGGCTCTTGCTTTAGGGACAGTCTGGGCTTTGTCGGGCTGTCCTCTTCCTAAGAGGAGAGGAGAGAGACCTGATAACCAAGTAGATGTGTCCCCTGGGGGTCCACAACACTTGCCCCTCTGGCCAGCACTGGCTACATGGATCTCTGTAGTTTCCAGTCCATATGGCTCTGGGTTCATGTCCGGTGACTGGTTGTGTGATCCTCCTCTGTGAACTATGCCCATGTGCTCCTTCTGTCCACCGCAGTGCACAGACAGTGGATGAACCTTTCATAGAAAGGTGAGCCTAACCTTGGAATTTCAGAGCCAAGGCATCAGCATCTGGGTGTAGATAACTTTTTCTGAGAAAAATGGAATAAGGCATAGAAGAGGATGGTTCTGAGCCCAGGCTGGGGATGGAGGGCTAAAGGCCAGCTCTCCCAGGGCTGTCATGTCCCTACACAGAAATCTTTTGTTTGTTTTTGCTTTTTATAATCTTGGCTGGCCTTGAAGGTACTATGTAGTCCATGCAGCCTTGAATTTAGGATTTTCCTGCTTCAGGCTTTTGGATGCTGGGATTATAGATATGTACCACCATGTCCAGCTTCTACACAGAACTCTTCCATGTCTAAGATTCTACATTTGTGTCTAGGCTTCCACATTGTTAGAGAGGTCTGTTTTCCACAGTGGAGAGGGACAACATATTTTAAAATTAATGGTTCTCTAGCCAGACCTACAACTTTTAAATAAAATTGTCCCTCAATATCTGAGGAGGATTGGCTTCAGGACCAAAGCAACCAAAATCTATAGATGCTTACATCCCATATATAAAATGGTACAGTGTTTGCATATAACCTACACATACCCTCCTATATACTTAAGTCATCTTTAGATGATGGATAATACATAAAACAATGTAAAGGTTATGGAAATAGCTGTTATGCTAGAATTTTGGGAATAATGACAGGATAAAAAGCCTGTACATGTTTAGTACAAATCAAGCCAATATAGGCTTAACTATAACTTTTGATCCGTGATTGATTGAATACTCACAAGAGGAATCCACGGGTGGAGAGCTAACCATACTTAGGAGATATATATCATATATATCATATATATAGATACATACATATAGATACATAAAAATAAGTCTCTAGTTATAATGTTTTTTAAATTTTTTTTAAAGACAGAGTCTCACTTTGTAGTTCAGGCTGCTCCTGAACTCAGCCCCAAATTCAGCAGCAGTTCTCCTGCCCC
This sequence comes from Petromus typicus, assembly GCA_004026965.1. Classification (NCBI taxonomy): domain Eukaryota; kingdom Metazoa; phylum Chordata; class Mammalia; order Rodentia; family Petromuridae; genus Petromus; species Petromus typicus. The sequence continues at coordinate 19,488 of PVIR01029516.1, read as the reverse complement.
TGCCTCCCCAGTGCTGGGATTAAAGGCGTGAGCCACCACACCTGGCATTGTGGTATGTGGTACTAAAGGCTGGTGGGTGTAAGTCACCATACCTAGCACTGTTGTATATGGTTACCCGGGATGAACCCCAGCCCTTTCCCTTGCAAGGCAGGCGCTGGAACCACTGAGATAAATCCCTGGTCCTCTAGTTATATTCTTATGCTGAGTCCCACAAATGTTACTGCTGGCCCTGAATCTGAGTTGTATCAGAAAACAGGATCCCATTCAACTGGCGCAAATCAAGAGACACCTACGAAGGGCAGTATAGTGATTGGACAGTGTAGAGATATCTGGCGAGGTGCTCAAATTGAGATGAGAAGAAACACCGTCCTCCAGCCATGTGACCAAGCGTGATAGCAAGTTTAGCCAGTTAAGGAAGTACAGGTCATGTCATGTAGGAAAGAAGCTTCTGAAGCAAAGAACAGGCACAGGAGGTCAGACTCTCGGGGCAGACAGAAAATAACCAGCCCCAAAGGAAGACAATTACATTTCTAATTAGGACTATTAATTAGATATTAGCATATGAGATTGTCCTCTTCCTTACCTGTATCATGTGAATTCTGGGAGATTTAGGTGCTTTCTTTTGTTTCATAGATTAACCTGGTATATATTCTTATTTGATTATTTATAAATAATTCATATGTATACTTTTGTATTTATGCCAGGTTTAGTCAACACTGGGAAAAACTGAGTAATTTCATAAATTTAAATATATTTATTTGTTCTTTTTCATTCATAAACATAGCTGTTTGTGCACACAACAGAATATGTGGTGATGATTACCTAGGTAACAATTTAGGAATATAAACACTTATAACTGTACTATGTAAAATTGTATCCACTTCCATGGATGATGCAATAATTTCTTAGCTATGACACCAGTGGCACAATAAGACAAAGGAAAACTTTAATCTTAAGTCTTCATTCCAAGTTCATCCTTTGAGGGCCACATATGTAGTGTGGCAGAGTTTTTGCCTAGCATATGTTAGACCTTGGAACCCATACCCAGCACTGAAAACATATTCTTTTGTGCTTCAAAGAACACAAAAAGGAAATCAAAAGGCAGCACACAGAATCTGAGGAGATATTTGAAGTCATAGGTCTGAGAGGACACTTACATACAACACATATTAACTGCTTTAAAATCAACAAAAAATGACAGCTCAGTTAAAGAATGAGCAAATGATTTGAAAAGACATTTCTCAAAAGAAGACATAAAAATAAATGGCCAGTAAACACATGAAAAATCCTGAGAACCACTGGACATTAGTGAAATGATAGTCAAAATCAGAATGATGACCACAAAGATGCTCAAAATAGAATAGTCCATCACAGGCCCTGATGAGGGTGTAGATATGCTTGAGCCCTCATACACTTCTAACTGGAGTGCAAAATGGCATATCTACTTTGCAAGTCAGTGTGGCAGCTCCTTGGAAAGTTATTACCTAATAAGCCAAAAAATGAAAATGTATGTCCACATAAAACCTTGTGTACAAATGTTCATAGCAGCAATATTTGCAAACACCAAATGTGGAAACAATACAAGGAATGAATTGATAAAATGTGGTATATGAGCCTGTGGTCTTTTATTCACCAGCAAAAAGAAATGGTCTTCCGCCACACACTGTGACAAGAATGCACCATGAAATCATTACTCTCAGTGAAAGAAGCCAGTCACAAAATGCCACATATTATCATAAGAATTTGATTCCATTTACCTGAAATGTCCAGAATGGGCAAATCTGTGAGACAGAAATCAGATTCAGGCTTTCCAGGGAGGGTAGTGGAAGAGTATTGCTAGTGGAGATAAAGGTGATGAAAATATTATAGCTAGAAAGTAGTGATGGTCACACAACTCTGTACTAACAGCTACTGAATTATGCACTTTAAGAGAGTGAGTTTTGTGTTTTGTGTATTACATCACTAAAGTCATTAGGAAACAATTACCTGCTTTTTTGAAATTAAGTGTATAGCAATACATACCCGAACATGCCCGGTCTCTTCTGTGCTCAGAAGCTAAGCCAGATCAGGCCTGGTTAGTCCTTGGATGGGTGATATTAAAGTGGACTTTTCAAAATGTGTATATTATATTTGGTTTAGTTTAAGACATTAAAAATCACCTCATATTATTAAGCATAGTAACATTTTTAAATGTTTAGTTTGGGGGCCAGGGATTTAGCTTAGTGGTTCTAGCATCTGCCTTGCAAGCTCAAGGGCCCTGGTTTGATCCCTGATAACCACACACAACAGTGCCAGTTTTGGAGACTCACGTCCACCAGCATCAGAAGCTCATATCACAATGCTGTGTTTGATGGCTCATGTCTGTAATCCCAGCCCTCAGGAGGCAGAGACAGGAGAATTGCTGAGTTTGAGGCTGAGTTCAGGACCAGCCTGAACTACAAAGTGAGACCCTGTCTCCAAAAAAAAAAAAAATGTTTAGTTTGTATTTTGGCATTTCTTACTCTGAATTACAGTAGCTTTGTGAACTATGACTGCATTATTCTAGAATAACCTAATTATTTTGTCCCTAACTATAAACTAAGAAGTATACAGAAAAGTGTCAACATTTCCATGATTAAATGTATTCCTGCCTTCATTATTTTTTAGAAATGGCCATTTAAAAAAATTTATGTATTTTATAATCAGAGGAGAGAAGAAATACTGCAGAGAGTTTTATCTGTCTCCCCTATCTCTGTTGTCTTGAGAGGCTAGGGGTGTCTCCACCTGGCCCTCATAAATTAAGAATATGGAATGCTGGTAATGATTTTTAAATCTCTGCTATAATATACAGATGTGAAATTCATACGTAAAGCCCTCTGATCTATCGGTATTTTGTGTTCCTCATGAACTCATGAGCTATCTGTGATTATAAAAAGGAACACAGTAAAACAGTCTTGATTTTTTTTAGTTATTGGATTTGCTTTTTAAAGTTTAGAAAATAAATTAGCATGTACTTATGTAATCTTGCTTATCTCTGTAACTGCTGAACAAGTTGAACTGCTCAGAGAAGTTTAGCAACAAGCAACAAGTTTATTCACAGTAATACATTGTGCCTGACAAAAGGGACCCTGTAGGACCTGTTCTCCGTCAAGAATGATTACAGCGCTCACACAACGCAGCAAGTGCTCTTGCAGCCTGTTCTCCACACCAAGAATGCCATGTAAGAGGAAATAACACTGTGGTGGGCAACTAGGAGAACTTTCTTCCAACCAAACTGACTTCATATGTTACCATGAGTCATGGAGTCAGTCTGTGTGCTAATGATTGATGAGTAGTGTCCTGAGTTAATCATTTATTCATTTATTGACAAATATTTATTAAGTATCTATCTTGTACCAGGGTAGTTGGGCCCTGGAGACGTAGCAACAATCCAGGTGGATATGTACTTGGCACTGACAGAGCTTTCGTTTTAGTCAAAAGCGCACACTTTTTGTTTGTTTTGAGGCAGAGTCTCGCTTTGTAGTTCAGGCTGGCCCTGAACTTCCTATGTAGCCCCGGCGAGCCTCAAACTCACAGCAATCCTCCTGCCTCTTTCTCCCGAGTGCTGGGATTAGACATGAGCCACCCTCCGGCACTGTTGTGTGTGGTTACCAGGGATCAAACCTGGGATCTTGTGTTTGCAAAATAGGTACCAGAATCACTGAGCTAAATCCCCGACCCTGAGCATACAATATTTTGTAGAGATTTATGAATTGATATCTATCACTTAATGGAGAATTTGAAGCAGTGTATGAAGATACATGCCATATAACCAAATGAAAAGTTTAATGGAAAAAAAAAAATCAATGCATAGTCTAAAGATTAAGACTCTTTGGAAAATCAGGATATAGACCTGAAAAATATAATCCAGTTAGGAAAACAATCCTTAAGCTTGCCTCTCATTCCTACCATTCAAGCAAGCACAATTATTTACATGGTTTACACTGTCCAAAAATACACTGCAGTTGTTCTTAGAAAAGTAAATTTGGCAAAATCAGAAGGGAACAAACATGGTCATTTGATGAAAGAGTTTACAGAAGGCAGAAACCACTTGGGGCCAGGATTGAGGAAGTAAAGTCATATTAGTCTGACTGAAAACATTCACAAAATTTTATACTCAGTGATACAAAATATGACAAAGGAAGAAAGGTACATCGAGATATTCAGCCTGTCCTTACAGGTTTAACTCTTTGATCGGTGTGGTTTTGGATTCCTGGTACAATTAAAAAATTGGGCAAATGATGTCCAAGTTTCTAATTTATTCAGACTGCACACATGGTCATTCTGTGCCCCTGAGCGATGCTGAGCGGCCTACCCTTTACAAATTTGTGTGCAGCAGTGAAGGTGACTGCATGGTCCCCACTCCTCTCAGTCCAGCAAGGCACCCAAACACAAGGTAGAAAACTGCATTTTAGAGAACCATCACACTGCAGCATAAACCTGCACTAGAGCCTTGGGTAATTATGACAAGGTGACTATATTTTGTTTCTTGCTTTGGAAGGGTGAATGAATGCATGATGAAAATCCTATCTTTGTCACACTCGTCACAACAGAGAAGCAGAGAAAAGGGATCTCTTTGCCTTTCAATGGAGCTTAGGGAGGCCTCCTGTCACACAGTGTCAGAGTAGGAGATGGCATTCTAAACAGCAGTGGGACCTATGGCTTGGCCTTGGGCTGTGGCAGGGAGAAGATGCTACAGTTTCCAAACAGGTCAGTTGCTGGTACCTTTTTAGCTTTGGCCAAGGACACTGGAACTCAGCTCTTTTTCAGCATCTCTAGCATTGAAGTCCAAGGTGAGCTATTTGCCTCAGGTTTTCCATCTGCAAAATGGGTTACTGACTTCTGTAGGATTTTGACAGTGTTCCTTCACTGAGCCATGCTGCATATCTGCCATTTTTAATAAATAATAAATTTTCTGTGCTAGTGTTTGTTTTGTAACTCAGTCTTTTTTTTTTTTTCCTCACTACACCTCTACCTTCAACAGGTACCCTGTTTGCTTGTATTGCATTCCTGGAAACTCTTGGTGGAGTCATTGCAAATTCTGCTTTTAGTGGAATTTATGCAGCCACTGTTGCTTGGTACCCTGGCTTCGTGTTTTTGCTGTCTGGTGGTCTGTTACTCATTCCAGCAATCAATCTATGGTATGTAATTATCTTTAATAATTTTTTTTCAAAGGGCAGCCTAACTAAGTGAATTCCTCAACCTCACCAGTAAAAAGTACATAGATCTGTTGGAGTTTTACTTCAGACTGCGTTTCTTGAGAATTTTCAGACATGAAAACATTTGTCCGTAATGTTAGAGATGTAACAGAAAGTGGCATGGCTAACCAAACTAAGAAAGAAAGATTGGGTCAGAGCCCCTAAGAAGTTAACCTCTGTTTTTGTTTTGTTTTGTGATTTAGAGGAGCTGGTCCCCCCAGCTCCTTTATTTTATTTTTCTGACATAGAGCCTTACTACACTGCCCGGGTTGGGTTCAGTCTGGGTGTCCTTCTGCCTCAGTCTCCCAAAGTTGTAAGATTATTGACATGTGTCTTTAAATATAAAAATGATTAAATTTTTAGTTTTATAAGAGATATTGATATTCAGGTTTTATGGTCAAAGATTGCTTGAATAAAATTTGCCTTAATATTGACTCTTAGATAAATGATAAAAGCAGATATAATGCACCAAATATTAAGAGTTCTCTTTTTTGAATGCTGGCTTCTTTAATGACTCTTTTTTTAAATATGAAGATTAAATACAAAGTATAAAATTATCTTTATGAGTAGTACATATAATAAAGAGACTAGAGCATAAACATATTTCTTCATCTTCTAACAAAAAATGTGAGCAATTAAATAAGTGGTCACGACAATACTCAGTATGTATTTGTAGGGCCAGAGTGGGGAGCGGAGAGCATACTATCTTGTTTCTGCTGAACTCTGACCCTTTCCTGTGGCTGGCACCATGGCGCGGTGATGGGAAGTGAGGGGAAAGGGCCCACAAGGGGCTGGGCCTTCTCCTCAGTGCTTTGCAGTGAGGCTGTGAGGGGCAAGAAAAGACCTTCAGTCACAGTGTTAAGCAGTCTGCTGAGACCCTAGACTTTATGAAGGCTGCCCCAGGTCTTATTCACAGCAGGCTCCCCATAGATACTGTTCCAGATGAATTCTTGTACCTAGGATACACTGTGTTAGACAAGGCACAGGTTACAGTATTATTTTTAGTTCCTGTCATTATGCAAACAATGATTTTTACTGGGTATCTTTTTCATTTTGGGTTTTTTAAAAAAGTTTTTCTCTTGAGACAGGATCTTACTATGCAGATCAGGCTGGCCTTGTATTCACTAGGTGACCCAACCTGGTCTCAAACTCATACTGCCTCAGCCTCCTGAGTGCTGGGATTACAAGCATGCACCACCACACCTGGCACTAGGTGTCTTTTTAAGAGATCATTCACCTACTGAGTAGGCAAAATTATAACTCCATGCTGTGCTGCTGATCACATGTCCAGGCAGGCTACTTCCTAAGTTCATAGTTGTAGCCTTACTCAGTTCTATTGTATTTTTTATTATTTTATTTTTATATTATTATTTTTTACTATTATAAAGTAAGTCGTGAGCATGTACCAGAAGCTTTCTTTCAGAAACTGTATAGTGATGGATTTATGATTCCTTTTAAAAACCTATAGTAAGAAAATAATTAAGGGGCTGGGGATTTAGCTCAGTGGTTCTGGCACCTGTCTTGCAAGTGCAAGGTCCCGAGTTCGATCCCCAGTAACCACGTACAACAATGACAGGTATGATGATGTGCTCACCAGCAATCAGTGAGTGAGTGTGCTGGCTTATGCCTGTAATCCCAGCACTCGGGGAGGCAAAGGCAGGAGGACTGCTGTGAGTTCAAGGCTTTCCTGGGCTACACATAGTGAGCTCAGGGTCAGCCTGACTACAAAGCAAGACCCTGTCACCAAAAAAAAAAAAAAAAAGTCAGGAAAATTGTAAAAGCTGACATATAAAGAAGTTTATTTGAGCAAAAAATTCTAAGTGACCAGAATGTCCAAGAGTAAGGGAATGTTTGAGTCAGTGATGGTACAGCTATATCAAGAAATGCTTATACAGAGATAGATTAATGGATACTTTAAATTTTTATGGATGTATGAACGTTCTTATAAAATATGAATAAAAGGTAGTTATCCTTTTCACGAGTATAGATTTTGTTCAGTATTTTTAAAATCAAAATCTCCTCATGTTTTATTTCCATATGTCCTTGTTGCCTACCTTCAGTTTCAACTATTGAACAGAAACTTCAGTAATAGCTTTAGTTGTAAGTATTGCATGGGAACCCCACTGAGGAAGTAGCAGGAAGTGTGGATATCTGATGGGTTTAGAAGAGAAAACCCTCAGATAGATGTTTTATAATTTGGAGAATGTTCATGCATCAGTTGAACTCACAGTGCCAGTATGTTCTTGTTATATGTAATTTGCATAATTTATGAAAAGCTACAGAACATGGAAAAGATGGAGTACAGATGACTTACTGATGCACTGCCTCAGGCTCCATTTCACAGTGTACTGTTTTGCTTTTCCAGCGCTGCCAAGTGTATCAGCCGGAATGAGGGGAGCTATGCAGTGCTTGCAGAGAGAGAGCCCAGAGAAGACATTGCAGAGGGGTGATGGGGAACATGAATGAGACACGTGATAATTTTTGAAGACTACAAAGGAATTGTGCAATCAGTGTTTTATCAGTAATCAATGTAACGAAGTCTTTTCTCCTGACCAAAATAGAATCAGAGCCTGGCTTTCACTTCTCCCAGTAATTTGGCAATGTGAGGACTTTGTGCATCTTCTGCAGTTATGTTTACAGCCAGCACACCACCGAAATCTCAGGAAACTTCTCAGCTTGGACTTAAAGAAACTGAAACTAAAATGTAAAAGGAGGAATTTAAAAACTTTAATAAGGGCAAAAGCAATAATCTCATGTACATACTCCAATCACTAATACTGAAACCAGAAGGAACTCTTTACTTCAGTTTCTTCACCTGCAAAACAGGTTTCAGACTGTCAGGGAATTTCAAAATATGATGAAAAATTATGAAAAATGACTGGTATAAAAATGACTTAAGTTCCAAATATATTCTAATTTCTTCTATCCTTGAGTAAAGCTTTATTTTGATTGAGCCCATCAAGGCAATAATGACAGTCAAAAGCTTTTAATAGATGCATAATCCTTAAAAGAGAAGCACTTTAAAGAATTTACACTTCTTTTCCTAGTTTGTTTCATCAGTGACAAGTATGATACTTTTATATGTAACACAGATGATTGAGAAAAATGTAAATTAAGACTCTCTCAAAGAAATTTAAAAGCTGAACAAACAGCTAATGATGAAGAAAAGTAATTCTACAGAGCAGTGGTGGCAAACTTATGGTACCACTGCAAGAACACAGAGCTCTCCCTGCCAGCCAGCGCAACCTATGGTACCACTGCAAGAACACAGAGCTCTCTCCCTGCCAGCCAGTGCAAGAATTGTCACCCTGAGGGCTGAGCAGCAGATAACAGCTGTTTTTTGAAAGTAAAATCTCAGTTTCAGGTTTAATTGCACTGTTGGCATTTTGCAGTAAGTAAATGGGTTTGGGATTGCAGTTTGGGCCCTTGTCTCTGAAAGGATTGCCACTGCTGCTATTGAGCCAGTATTCACTCCTCACATCAGTAGGATGTCCACATTCCATTAACCGTAGCTAGGAATTTTACTTCTAATCTTTCTTAGTTCTTGCTCATCCTCAGGGCATTTCTAAAATGCAGAGCCTGCACTCTACAAGTTAGAATCCTTCAGCATCCATTATCCATAGAAAATGATCGAACAAGCAAGCTATCATAAACTGTCCCTTCTATATCTTAAGTAGTGCTTTATACTCAATGCTGAGATCCACATTCAGAAAACACCACATTCTGTTGTACCTCCATGTCTTATTACATAGATTCACTTGCCCTTCCTCCCATCCAATATCCAGATGCTCAGCTAAAACATTACTGATGTAGATGATTGTGTTGATCCTTTTCCCATTGCTTTGATAGTACAATTTATCTTACAAGAGGAGAGATTTTTGATCCATAGTTTCAGTGGGATCAGTCCATGGTCAGATGGCTACAAAGCAGAAACAAACAGCACAGTGGAAGGGCCTAAAAGAATATAGCTGCTCATCCCATAGCATCTAGGATGCAGAAAGAAGGGGATGGTCATGCCTTCAGGAACCCACTTGTTCTGACCAGGCCCCATCTCCTACTAGCACATAGTACATTCAGTTACTGAACTAACTCATCAATGAATGAATTCACTGATGAGTATAGTGTCCTCATGATCCCATCACCTTCCAAACATGAGACCAATGGGGGACATTTTAGATCCAAACTACAATGCTCATGTTCTTGATATTTGTCACTCACACCTCACCCCCTCCAGTCCTTCTAGTGCTTGCATAGTTTTGTGTATATATTAGTCAGTGCTTACCAGAGACAGATGTAGGACCCAAAGAATCCAGTCAAGGACTTGGAGCCCATAGCAATGTCCCATGCAACTCCGAATCAAGGATAAACACCGGAAAGGCCCAAGGGCCAGTGGCAGAAGGTGTAACTCTAGGCGGCAGGGTGAAGAATCTGCGCCAGAAGGCTGAGAGATCTGCACTCCAAGCCAGGAGACTACCGAAAGATGGCAGCCAATACTCGCCTAAGGAAAAACCACTGAAAGGCAGCTTCTTCAGGAACATCAGCAGCATGCAATCTTTCCGTTTCCTTCTTTGATGCCATTCCATCAGCGACCCTCAAGTGGGTCTTCCACACCTAGAAGCACACTGGCTCAGTTCACCTGGGCCTTCCCACTCAAGCTGACTGGGAGTTTATCCACCACAGTGTGTCCTGTGTGTACATGGGGCGTGTGTCGTATTTCTACCCTAGCGTTTTCCATTGTCCAATTTTGTTCTACTTGCCAATCACAATCACCTCCTTGAGGACAAAGATACTTTTTGATTATTCATTGTATGTTCAATAAGTGTTCATGGACTTAAACCACTGACTAAATAACTTTATTTTTGTGGAAATTATTTAATGCTATATATTACGTGCTTTGTGAGATGACCACTGATAGCATATCATAACCATTAAGTTCTACCTTGTGAACAAATTGAACAATATGTTAGCCTATAGATTTCAAAAATCGATTTGCTATGGGATAAATGCCAGGAGAGACCACTGAGACTCAGGAGGACTTAGTAGGTGCATCTTTACTCAGTTGGACCTTCTGTCTAAAAAGACTGAGTGCCAGACAAGGAAGTGTTTTTGCTTTTTATACATTTTCTAAAAGTGGGTGGTCGTTGTAGTGACATGAAGCTGGGGTTGGGGGCAGTAATGGGCAACCAAGGTTATAGAAACAGAAAGCAAGTTGGTCACATCTCACATGATGACTGTTTTGTTCCTTGTGAATCTTGTGAGAACAGGTCATCATGAAAGCGCGTGCGTGCGTGTGCATATGTGTGTGTGTGTGTGTGTGTGTGTGTGTGTGTGAGCCTTCAGGGAAGCAGATTTCTGCAAGAACCTGGTTGTTTACCTTTTCTGTCACAGAGCAGAGGTCAATATGGGTAGGAAGCCGCAAGGAGCCAGGACATGGGTTTTTAAAAGGAAAACATGTTTTCTTTTAAGTTCTTCTTTAGGTTTACAGTATTTTCAAAGGTCATTTGCTATCTCATCTTATATAATAACACAGATGCCCTCAAGTGCCCCTGCGTCGTTAACTTCTTTGTAATCTGAAAGCAGATACATTCTTCTCTTTGGTGGTACTGCTTTGGGATTTTTTTTTTTCTATAAGGTAATCAATGATTGCTTGACTAGCAAATAACACTTGTAATTTAATATACTAGAAATTCTAATTCCAAAGACCATTCTTTTTTTTGCTTTGGTTAATGTCTTACGGGCCAAGGAGCCACATAGCACCTGAGTATTTCTCAGATGAACTGACTGATTTTTGTTTTCCATTCCTGTTTGATACTCTTCCAAAAGCAAAGAAAAAGCATTTTTAGGGTTTACAGGTGCTTAACTCTTCAGCAAGAGATCATTATTAAATGTGATGCTAAAGAGACTTAGGGAAATCCAGAAGTTGAGGAGATGGTGTATGTACTCAAGACAGAAAACAAAAGCTGCCATCTAATCACCATCATGGAACCTAACCTGGCAGAGAGAAAATAAAGGAAGACTGGTCTTTAGAGAGCTCAGATTAAAGAACCCTAAAGAGGAAAAACATGTTTCTTTCATTCAGCAGTGTAAAATAGTTCAATTTACTATACCTACTATAAACAATACTCCCATCTCTAGAAAAATGTATTTATACAAGGATCATCCATAGCCAGCACTGCACAGTCTCAAAATCATCCAAATCCTTTCCTCTCTCCCTACTCTTGCACATAGTCTCACCGTAGCTTCAATTTTATTTTCCATAGTTTCAGTTACCTGTGATCAACTAAAATCCAAACGTATTAATATATGACTTGACTCTGAAAAGAGATATTTACATGCTTTTTATATTATTAAAAATATCCTACTTTAAAGTAGCTATTGTTAATCATTCACTTTGCCTAAGATTTAAATTTAATTTTTTTAAATTTATTTACTTTTTTGAGCCAGTGCCTCACTTTGTAGTTTAGGCTGGCTCTGAACTCACTATGTAGCCCAGGCTGTCCTAGAACCTAAGGCAGTTCTCCTGCTTCTGCCTCCCTAGTCCTGGGAATACAGGTGCCACTACACCTGGCTAAATTAAACTGTACTGAAGGTATGCATTTATAGTACTACCTACAGCATGAAGACTCCACTAGGGGTCCTAGAACATATTCCATGGATAAAAAGGGACTACTGTACCACTGAATAATCTCCTGATTACTCATTCCTTATCCAAAATTTTGGTACTAAGAGTAAGGTGCCCTGGGTTGAGTATTCTTTCTGAGAAATGCCTAAGAATTAGAATCACTGGAAAAGTTAAAACAGCGAAAGAATTCCTTTGTCTTGGTCTTGGGTCCTAGGGGTTTGAATTTGATAGGTCTGAGGTAGGGTGTTAAAGTCTATTGTAAAATTTTTTCCCAGGTGACTGATAAGGATCCAGGTCTGGAAATGGCTGCCTGGATGAATCTTTCTCAACCTTAAGTGCACAGAAATTAATGAGCATGAAGTAGGCAGCAAAATAAATACAAAGTCTTATTCTCTGCCCGTAGTTCTCAAGCTTGTCTGCCAAGTCAAATCACCTGGGTTCCTTTTAAAACCTCAATGCCCCAGTCTAAGCCCATGTCAGTCAAATCAGAGTTTCTGGGAGTGAGATCTACACAACACCTTCTCAGACATCATCCAGGTGTCTATTATGAAGATATCTTTATTGTGAACACTGGCATTATAGAATGCTTAAAGTGGTATAGACAGAAGATTCTTAGTACAGTTCTCAGTTCATGATCTTAGAGGCAGCTGAGTTAGGTGGAAATGGTATAGGCAGTCAGACAGGGTTAGATCCTTAAGAGTCGGGAAAAAGGTGAAACACACCACAACTGCAGCCAGACATCTGTTGGAGGCCGAGCCTCAAGATAAAGACAAGATGACAGTCCTGCATACCTCCTTAAAGGACAAACACTGGGCTTAATGAAGGCTAGATGGACATCAACCACCCTGGTAGGTGACCAGAGACCTTTGGACCTATCATGTCCTAGAAAGAGACTTTGTTCTTTCCATCCACACTTGCTACATGACTTGTTTCTTAACTGGTCTACTATTACTGAAGTGGCTATTCTTGTACTGTTCCTGCATCCTTATTAGTTGATCACGGCTGTGGTTCACATTGTACCCACGTGAGTTTTTTTTTTTTTTAAGAGTAGAAAAACCTTATTGAGAAAGAAGGCTTCTGCCTAAGAGAGACAGAAGGAAGGAGGACCCGAAAATGGGTGACCCCATGTGAGTTTTGTTCTATAAAACTCCTCTATAAAGTGAGGTCATCAAGCTGCCCATTCATGTCCCCACTTGCCTCTCGGGAGCTATCATACTGATAAATATGTTCCTATTCTTAGCCTTCATTGTTGCTGGAATTCATTCTTTGATTTTCAGAGAACATGAGCTGGGCTTATCAGACACCTAACAGATTGAGAGTTGTAATATTTTTTCTCCATTATTATTGCCCGTATCAATGGCAGCCCCAAAATCAGTTTAATTCACCTAGTTTGAAAAAGGTCCCAAGTCTGATTGATTCTGGCTGTACAGAGAGAAGATGCTTGACCTTTGTAGACTTAAGCCATGCCTATAGGCTCTTTTCTCAAGGATGATAAATAGGGAGGATATGAAAAAGTGTGGCCAGACCCAACTGATTTTACTGCAAAACATTTAAGTTGCCAACAAGTTAATTCTACATGAGCTTTTCAGAAGACAGAAACAAAAAGCACTTCATAAACCATTTTATATGATCATTATTTTCCTGATGTAGAACTAGATAAAAAAAACTACAAGAAAACTACAGGCTAATATCCCTCATAAACATAAACAAAACATTCACAAAATATTAACAAATAAAGCAATATATAAAAAGGAAAACATGTATGAGAGATCAACCTTGGGACCTTGTGTTTATGAGACAGGTGTCAGAGCCACTGAGCTAAATTCCCAGCCCAGAAAACATATTCTAACTATTAGAATTTAACTGGAGTACAGAATATTTAAAAATAAAACTATTTGAAAATCACTTAATGTAATACATTGTATTAACAGACCAAAGAGAAAAATGTATGACAGTATCACAGAATGTAAAAAAAGGTTTAATAAAATTTAATATCTATTCATCTTGAAAAAAAAGAAACTAAAAAGCTGATATAGATATCTATGTTTAAAACAATATAGCTTAATGATACTTTATGGTAAAATGGCTATTTTCTCAGCTGGGAAGGAGAAAAAAACCAATTCTCATAATTCCTATTCAACACCAAATTAGATGTCCCAGTCATAAAACAAGAAAAGGAATAAAAGCCATGCAGATTGAGAAGGAAAAAGTAAAGTTGCTTAATCTGCATATATGAACATAAAATTCTAAGGAAGCTTCATTTAAAAAATAAACTACTAGACTTAATAAATGTATTCAGACAGGTCATAGACTATAAACCCAATATACAGAAATATTTTGTCTTTCAATATGCTAACAACAAAGACTAAAAAAATCAAATCACTTAACAATAGCCTCAAAAATATAAAACAGAAAGTAAAATAGGAATAAATTTGACAATATGTGCAATACCATGTATACTAAAATATGTGTATACTGGAAACTACAAAAACAGTGCAGAGAAAAAGATCTAAATATACGCAAAGATATAAGTTCTTCATGAATAAGAAGGCTCAAATAAAATATGTAAGTTAATATGAAATTTCTAGAAGAGAACATAAAAGAAAAATCTTTGTAATCTTGGGTTAGGAAATAAATCTTAAAAGAACCCAAAAGGCATACAACACACACACACACACACACACACACACACATATAAAGGGACTAAGAAGATGTACCTTAATTTAAAATTTTGCCTTTTGTAATACATTAAGAAAATGAAAAGGCAAGGCAACACTCTAGAAATATTTGCAGTACATGTATCTGACAAATGCTACTTCTATACAGAATATGTAGATGACTTTTACAACTCAGTGAGACAAACTAATTTAAAAGGGGGTGCTTGAATTACTGTGCCATAAAAAATGATAAGCTTGAATCACTTATACTTAAACGGGCATACCTTGAGGATACACTCATAAGTGAAATAAATAGGTCACAGATAGGTAAATATCGCATCTTTTCCCTGGTATGAGAAAATGAAGATGTAAATGAGACTAGAATTGTATGTTATATATTGTGAAATAGAAAATACTCAAAGTAAAATAGGGTGAAGGGGGAAAAATAATGAGATTATAACAAAAAAGAAAGGAAACAAATTTTACGTATATAGGGGGGTGGTAGGGTAGGTCGGGCTAGGGAAAAAATGAGAATTAAGTTGTGTCTTATATTGGTTCAAATCCTCATTATGGAGTGCAATCATGATGCGTATATGTAATGTACCAATAAAGATTTCAATAATAAAAAAGGGGGTGCTTGAGAAAGTTATTTAAAAGATATGGTAATATTCAAAGATTAGTCACCAAGGAAATGCAAATTAAATCCAAAATGAAACCTCACCACACGCTCACCATAAAGTCTAAAGTATGACAACACTAAGCACTGATACACGTCAAGCAGTGGGCAACCCTCCACTTCCCATGACTCAGCAACCCCCCTCTTAGGTTATGTGCCTGCGACAGATGAAAACACAAATTCATACTGCAGCTTTTAAGTAAATGATCACAGTACAGAAAAGTGGAAGTGACCCAAGTACTCTTCAATAGATGAGCTGATGAACAAAATGTGGTAGCTATCTGCAATAGAATATTACTAAGAAATAAAAAGGAACAAACTGTTATACTTAATAACAAAACTTTTTAAAAAATATAAAGCAAAAGAAATAAGACAAAAACATACTGTATGGTTCAATTTACATAAACTTTTCAAAATAGAGTCAGAAAGCAGGTAAGAGGTTGTCTGGGTTGTGGAGTAGATCAGAAAATGATAGAAAGATAAAAATTTCAGGGATGCCATCAGCAAATAATGACAATTTAACTTCTTTTCCTATCTTTATTCCTTTTATTTCTTTCTCTTGACTAATTGCTGTAGCTAATGTTTCCAGAACTATATTGAACAAAAGTGGTGAGAGAGGACATCCTTGTCTTGCTCCTGATCTTAGTGTGAAAAGTTTCAATTTTTGACCATTTAGTATGATGCTGGCTGATGGTTTCTCATAGATGGCTTTTATTAGTTTGAGATACAGATCATCTATTCCAATCTTCTGTAGGGTTTTGAATATAAATGGGTATTGCATTTTGTCAAACGCTTTTTCTGCATCAATTGAGATGACCATATGGTTTTTGTCCTTGAGTCTGTTAATATAGTGTATAACATTGATTGATTTATGTATGTTAACCATCCTTGCGTACCTGGGATGAATCCAACTTAGTCAGGGTGTATAACCTTTTTGATAATTCTCTGTATTCTGTTTGCCAGTATCTTACTGAGGATTTTTGCATCGATGTTCATTAGGGATATTGGCCTGTAGTTCTCTTTTTTGGTTGGGTGTTTCTCTGCTTTTGAAATCAAGGTAATGTTTGCTTCCAGGAATGAGTTTGGGAGTACTGCTTCACTTTCAATTTCATTAAACAGTTTAAGAAGTAGAGGCACTAACTCTTCTTTCAGAGTTTTGTAGAATTCAGTGGTGAAGCCATCAGGGCTTTTCTTTGTTGGCTGGTTTTTTATTACATGTTCAATTTCACAGATTGATATTGGGGTATTTAACATTTCTGTATCTTCTTTGTTCAGCTTTGGAAGTTCATACGTGTCTAAAAATCTATCCATTCTTCTAGATTTTTCCATTATATTACAGCATAAATTTTCAAAATAGGTGTTTATTATCCTCTAGACTTCCTCTGGGTGGGTAATAATTTTTCTGTTCTCATTCCTAATAGTATAGATATGAGCCTTTTCCTTCCTTTGTTTGATAAGGTTGGCTAGGGGTCTATCAATTTTGTTTATCCTTTCAAAGAACCAACTCTTTGATTCGCTGATATTTTACATCATTCTCTTAGTTTCTATTGCATTAGTTTCTGCCCTGATCCTTATAATTTCTTGCCTAGTGAGAGCTCCTTTCTTGCTTGAGGTTCAGCATTAAATTGTTTGTTTGAGCTTGCTCTGTTTTCTGGATGTAGGTCTTCACTGCTATGAAATTTCCTCCTAGAACTTCTTTCATTGTGTCCCATAAATTTCTATACATTGTATTGGGGTTATCATTTAGTTGTTAGAACTGTTCAATTTCTTATCTAATTTCTTCTGTGACCCATTGTTTGGTCAGCAGATTGCTGTTCAGTTTCCATGTGTTTGTGAGGATCCTGGGCCTTCTTTTGCTATTCAGCTCCAATTTCAAGGCACTGTGGTCTGACAGTATACAAGAAACAGGTCAGAGATGTGTAAATATCATATCTTTTCTCTGGTATGAGAAAATGAAGTTGTAAATGATTTGTAGTATGTATAGTTGATATTGTGAAATAGAAAATATTTAAAAGGGAAGAGAGTATAGGGGTAAATGACGAGAGGAAAATGAATGTGGTAATAGTAAAGAAAAAAGGAAGCAGGGCTGGGGAGTTAGCTCAGTGGTTCCGGCGCCTGTCTTGCAAGCGCAAGGAGCCAGGTTCAATCCCCAGTAACCACATACCATACAGGGCGTGGAGACTCACGCCCAGCAGCAACCAGTACCACATACTACAGTGCCAGGCATGGTGGCTCATGCCTGTAATCCCAGCACTCGGGAGGCAGAGGCAGGAGGATTGCTGTGATGTGAGTTTGAGGCTGAGCTGAGGGCCAGCCTGAACCACAAAGTGAGACCCTGTCTCAAAAAACCTAAAAAAAAAAAAGAAAAAAGGAAGCAAATTATGTATATAGAGGGTGGGGGATGCAGGGTGGGGGCAAAGGGAAAAAATGAGAATCAAGTCATGTCATATTCTGGTACAAACCCTCAATGTTAAATGTGATGATGACGTGTATTCATAATGTACCAATAAAGATTTAAAATATAAAAAAACAATTTCGGGGATGGAAACATTCCATATTTTAATTGTGATGGCGGTTATACAGTTAGGCACATTTGTCTAAACAAAAAACTGTATTCTTTGAGGTTATTGTCTTTTGGAAAGTATCAATAAAATTTAATTTAAAAAGACCACACTGCCCTTGTAAAGAGGGTATTTATACAGGCAGGCCACATGACATTACTGTCTTTGAAAGTTCTTTTTTTCTATTCCTGTGGTTTTCAAAATGTGGTCGCTGAGTTGGAGCATTACCTTAAGAAATTATTAAATTATTAAAAATGTAAATTTTCATGTTTTAACTCAATCACCAACTCCAGGCATGAGGCACAGCAATCAGTATTTTGAAAGCATTCTTGTGATTCCTTCTGTGGTGCATGTAGAAGCTTGAGAACCTCTGCTATGCTAAGGACCTCTGACATCTTGGCTTTGTTTAGCATGCAAACTATTTGAAACCACATCTGTCTTCATAAGTTGAGCTGTAAGGGTAGCATGCTGGTATCTTTTTTTTAAATTAAAATCTTTATTGCACATTATATATATACATCCTCATCGCATTCAACATTGAGAATGCACCAGTGTATGACACAACTTAATTCTCATTTTTTCCCTACCCACCTTACAACCCACCACCCCATTGATGTAAGCTTTGTTTCCTTTTTTTTTTTTAAATAACATGCTGGTATCTTAGGAGCACATGCACAAGCCATCCCTTCACATATTCTTGAACTACTTATAGCTGGAGGCTGGCAAAGTCTAAATCCTTTAAAACACTAAATGTTTCTCTGGTTTTGGCCATGGGGAAGTATGCTGGGCTCTTAACACTACGTATAGGTCTGGCAACACAGGGGCTTGTCATAACATAAGAACTTGCTTTCTCTGGCAAATTGACCTCCTTGGAAGAAAAATCTCTTGAAACAGAAACACCTTCCTTCTAGGAGAACAAGTGCCTCTTCAGTCATTTTCCCCTTAATTCTCAGGATACTACTGTACTAATTAATGTACCAGTTTTCACACAATACTTATGATAGGGCAGCAACTTCAATAGTGGTAATGACTCTGAAAACTCAAGATTCTGATTTCTGCTGAGAATGATGTCTTTAATAAATTAAATCCATTAGGTCACTGTAGCTTGACTTTGGGACATGAATCCATTACATCCCTCACCCCTCCCCAACCATCCCAGGGCTCTTAGCAGCAGCTACCCTAGAACCCTGATTTTTTGTAATCCTGATTTTTTTGCCCAGAACCTTGCCATGAAATGGCCTGTGATTTCATGCAACCATACAATAGCAATTTTATTAACTGTCAGAGGCAGTTAAACTTCCTAGAGTGGTTGCCTAACCTAAGTCAGCTAACTAAGGCCCCAGTGTCATGGGAACTTGTCTCCTATAACACTCGATGCCTGATATCAAGTACTCATTCAGAAGCCTGAATGAAGGCAACAAAGTGTACTCTTACTTTAAGCAGAAAAGGCTTTAGGGATAATAACACAGCCTGACAGCTTCAGTGAAAAGCCAAGGAGCAATCTATGGAAACTTTTAACAGCCAAGGGTTCTCCACAGAGAAAAAAGGAACTACAGCAGTGATGACCTGGTACGGGGGTGGGCACTGCTTGTGCCTCCAGTGAGGTCCCTCCTGGCCTCTCCCTGCTGCTTTTGCTGAGGATTCTCGTGTCATGGGATGCACCGTGCTGAGGAGCTGAAAAGGAAGCCAACACATTCTTGCCTCACTCTTAAAAAAGCAGAGAAAAAGGTAGATGCTTCCTCCCCAAGACACACCA
>PVIR01029515.1:0-21042 GCA_004026965.1 Petromus typicus | reverse complement strand
GGTGGGAAGAACAAAGAGAAACACACCATTACCCACGGCAAGTGTGACCTCCGGCGCAAAGACTTCCGGCAGAACTTTAAAAACTCGCATTCACTCGCCTGTGCCGCCAAAATGTGCTTATTTTTCTGCTTTTTTCTGGCCAATCTGCCTGAAGCTACAGCTATTGACAGTCTAGACAGGCATTCAGTCAGTGCGGGGGGCCTGGAATTAGTCCAGCCAAATGGGCTCTCAGGCAGTTCTCCTAGGCCCCTGGGGGTTTACATGGTGACTCTCCCACTATTTCAGTCCTGCTGTAGAGTCAGGAGGCACCGAGGGGCTAGGGAGTGCTGTGCACCGAACAGGAGCCTTCACTATGCGTTGGGCTATGGGCAAGACACTGATCTCCTGAGGACTGCAGTGGGTCCTATGAGGCTGTACCTGGGCGGCCTGGGAAACCTTGGTGCCCGCGGACCCGAGAGGCAGCAGGCCTCCCCTAGGGACTTGGAGCCTCGAGCGGTCACTGCTAGGAGCAGCTGGTCTGGCCTGAGCCACCACTTTGAGTTTGTTTTACTGCTGATCGCACGGACGGCGTCTTAGAGACGGTTCAGATGCTTCGCTGCCATTTCCAGGTTTTCGGTTTCCTCTCTGGGAACCTGAAGGGAAGTTTGGAAGAGCGATCTGGAAACAGCTTGGCAGGAGCGGGAAGCGGCCTGAGCGGCGCCCAGGGTGGAAAGCTTCTGGCAGCGCAGATTCTTGGCACAGCTCCTTGGGGGCCGTGGGGACTGCGCGAGCTGAGCTTGGGCGTTTGCCCGGAATCGCTGAGACTCGCCTCGCTCACATGCCACTCATTCTTGGCAGGCGAGATTCAGAGCTCCTCTCCGGTGCCTGCCAAGGAGCAGACAGGATGTCTTTCTTCCTGGAGCAGGAGGGCATCTTGCCAGCCAGTTTCCTGCCACCTGGACAGGTACAGGCTGAGACTACTTGTCCTTGAAAGTACATATGACAAAGGTCACAGAGGCAGCCCTCAAGAGAGGCCCAAAACCTCTGGGGATGACGGACCTGGGCTGGTGGGAACCGGCACTTAGAAAGGAGAGCAGGGCTCTCACAGAACAGCCAGGTGAGTGCAAAGCAAGAGGAAGAACTGGACTCTTTTTCCTTTTAAAAGTTCAGCAAAAAAGGAAAGTCCCTGGGGCAGAGGACACAGGAGGGCAGGGAGGCCAGCACCTCTGGCCATGTGCACTGGCATCTTATGGTTCAGAAGGGAGATGGCGCACACGGCCCCTGGGGCCTAAGTCTTCGCTCCCTTCTTGTCTTGTCTTTTCCCTCTTTGCATTCTTTGAATTCGGTGTCCTGCCACGCTGGGCAGCAGCACTACCTGGGCTTCTAACCTCTTTCTAGGTCACTTGTTTTGAGAGACTTTTATGAGGCTCTTTGATGTATCCAGAGGACACTGATCACTCTTCTACCCCCCAACACTCACACACATGCACATACAGGCACGCACACACATGCGCGTGCGCTTCTGAAATCCCTTCTTTTCCCTCCAACACTAAAGTCAATCAGTTCTTCCACACTTTAATATAAATATAAATATACAAAATGATTTTTTCAACATGATACAAAATTTTGTGAATATTCTAGTTATTTCACTTCTTTCTGGCTGAATAGTATGTATTTGTGTCCAGGCACATGCACATGCGTGTGTGGGGAGAGGTTGAGTTCATGTACATGTGGACACCAAGGGCAGGTTCCTGGAACCAGGCGGCACTGAGCCTGAGATTTGAAGAACAGATAGGGCTGCGGATCATTTTTCTGCCATTGCTGTCAGACTGTGCAACAATCAGAGTCAAGCACAGGACCGTATGTAGGTGATGCAGGCCAATGTGTCCTGGAAGCACCTGGAAGACAGAGGCCAGGAAGGCAGGAATCCCCCCGCAGAGCATCCAGAAGGGGCAAGCTGTGGCTATCAGGTCCTGGTGTTGGGATAAACTCACACATACACACACACACACACACACACACACACACACACACACACACACACACACACACACAAGTGCGCGCGCACGTGTCCTGATTCGCCACCCTGGCAGTGTTCGGGATAAACCACTGCAAAGACTGGGACTTCCACGTTACTTGTGCAATGTTGACAGAAATGAAATGTCATCTTAGAATAATGAGCAAGAGCAAATGCCCTGGGATCAGCCTATCTGGGCAAATACCCAATCCTCTGGACCCAGCGGCACGGCCTTGCACAGCTCAGTTTGCCCTTCTGAGGTTCCTTGTCCCATATCCGATCTGAGGGCAGCACTTCACAGGGCTTCAGGATTGGCATCTGGGGAGGATCCTCTCTGCCACGGCTTCAGGGGCGACATAAGCCGTTTACAGCAGAGGTGGACAGCACCCACGCCCAGCGGCTATCTCATTTTTCCATTTCCTGTTACCCAGATTTGATCTTCAGGCTCTCAGATGTGACTGAGACTGTATTCCTATGTGGAATGTGGTGGACTCTTGGAAAACCTAGAACTTCTGACTTGAATCTACTTATTTTTTCACTATCGATACATCCCGGTCAGTGTCTCGGTGTCAGAAATGTACGAATCAGCAGCCGTGTGGAACAGAAGCAGAACCAATAGGACTTGCTTCCACAGTGAAATGCATGCACTCAGCCATACAGGTACAACTGGACTCAGAGGCCGCAGGGTGGTGGATCTGCGGCTGTCCTGCCATCTGTTACTTCTGGCTCCCTTCTCACGCTTCATGTGGCGCTTCCCATGGCTGCCAGCACCTCCAGACCTTCCCAAAGGAGGCATGTGATGGAACTTCTTAGTCAGTTGCCCATCCATAAAAAGTCACGGCAGCCAGTGATGGAACTGGGGCCACGCCAGGATCACAGGCTCCGCCCTCAACAAGACCCTCAGGGCCGGGCAGGAGGACTTGGACTCCACAAAGCCAGGGACAGATCACATATTTCACTGTGGGTCCATCCAGACCCCACAGCCAAGCATGGAAGTGGACTGGCTCCACTGCATCAGGATGGAAAGAGATACTGGGAAGGACCAATGCCATTCACCTACAGAGGAATGTCTTACAAACAAGTCCCACAGCAGTGCAACTCCAACACTCAGGAGTCAGCCATTACTAGTAACGCTGGAGGAAGTGGCGCTCTGGTTAACTGAGAGTCATATATGGGTCTCCTGTTTTCAGTTAACTAGAATATGATAAATATTCCTCCAGGGTCACCAGCACAGGACGCTCTCACATCCTGCTTGCTGAGGAGAGCACCACCTCACTCTCCCTGTTATCCCCATCCAGGGTAAGCCAAGGAAGAAGCATTACAGAAGGGTAGATGGGTGGGGGCATAACTAAGACCACAAATAGTCCTCAAAACCACGTCACAAAGAAGAGTTAAAGGGCTGCTGGGGATGTGGCTTGGTGGTAGAATGCTTGCCTTGCCTTTGTGAGCCCTTGGGTTCCATTTCCAGCCTTAAGGAAGAGGGAAGGAGGGGCCGGGGGTTTAGCTCAGTGGTTCCGGCGCCTGTCTTGCAAGTGCAAGGGCCTGGGTTCGATCCTGGTAACCACATACCATACTGGGTATGGAGACTCACGCCCAGCAGCAACCAGTACCACATACCACAGTGCCGGGCGTGGTGGCTCACGCCTGTAATCCCAGCACTTGGGAGGCAGAGGCAGGAGGATTGCTGTGATGTGAGTTTGAGGCTGAGCTCAGGGCCAGGCTGAACTACAAAGTGAGACCCTGCCTCCAAAAAAAAAAAAAAAAAAAAAAAAAGAGGGAAGGAGAGGAAAGAAGAGAGAGACAGAGAAGAAAAAAGAGAAAAGTATGGGTAAAAAACCCCAGTGCTGTCCATTGTCCATATGGAGTAGAGAAAGAAGTCCAAGGGAAACATTAATCATCTCCTAATATTCTCAGGACTATCAGACACAGGGGAAACCCTGCTGGGTCTATATTCTGCTGAGGGATGGTGTTCCAGCTAGTGACTAGAAGTTATCAGAAGGCACTCTCTGCACGGTCTCAGGCCGTCATGCTGGGGCTGAGCTTCGTCTGTCCACCACCAGCAGCCTGATGTATCCAGCTCCGTGACGTGACCTTCCCTGCTTTCCCTCCTCGGGCTCACCTACCAGCCTGACCACCTGCCGCCAAGTCAGTCTCAGACTCTGCGCAGAGGGTGTCAAGTCATTTCCAAATGGATACATTATCCAGTTTGGGCCAATTGGAGAATGAAACCCCGAGAATTTGCAGGAGTCATTGGCCTAGTGTCCTGAGAAAAAATCAGCTTGAATTTGTTGGAAGCCGCTAAGAGAAGTTGGAGATAGAGACAGCTGGGAAGAAATGGAGTGGAGAAGGGACCCGGCGGTGGCCTCGAGCCCTGAATTTGAGCTCTGTCCTACTCAGAGTCTTGAGAGTTATGTGACCCAATAAATTTCCTTTTCCATTCATTAGAGAAGTTTTTTTCTTTCTACCACTTTCTTTAGTTCAGAAAAAAAGATTCTTCACTAAAGCAACAAAACAGTTTTCAATTGTTACCACTTGCCTAACGATAATTTTACAAAGCTACCTTCAAAAAGTAGTGAGCACCCCCAAATCAAAGAGATCTGAGTGGAACACAATCAAGCATCAAGGTGATGCGCTGGAGAGTGATTTTCCTCCTGCTCAGAATTAGTCTGAGGGCTCGGGAGGCAAAACCATGGATTCTAACATCCACTGCAACATGAAAGTATCTGATTTACTGACAAAAACGAATAAATTGGTGCACAAGCTCTCTGGACAAGAGGGGCCACGGTGGCTGTGTCTCCTGTGCTGCCCGTCCTCACCACACTGGCCTTTGGACAGTCATGTACTGGTGACATTTCACTGGTTAGGCGCTGCCTCCTCACCGTCTTCTTCCTCTAGCCATTCGGATGGCCGATGTTTACTCAGAGCTCTCCTTTCCAGGACTGTGGGACTGCTCTCGCCTCGGCCTGAGTTCTAGAGTTAAAGAGGCGAACACCCAGCGCAGCAGTAACACTGACCCCCACCCTCAAAAAGATGCTGCTGGTGGGGAGGGGCTGGCTGTGGCCGGGCAGCAAGGAGAAGGGCCCGCTCGCTCACTACTGAAATAACAATCCCCAGCAAAGGGCTCTCACCCAAGTGGCCTGATTAGCGTCTTGAGGACTGGAGTCCAGACACAACATCCACAAGTTCACAGACCATCCCCAAGGCCTGCTCAGCAAGGCCTGCTGCATTAGTATTTATTTGTTTATGCGCATTCATTAACTGAACGCATGAGACAAGGAGAAGCAGTCGGTCTTGGTCCTTTTTTTTTTTAATAGTTATTTAAAAATCAACCAGGCTAGGTGGTGCATGTCAGTAATGCCAGCACTCTGGGAGGCTGAGGCAGGAAGACTGAAGCTTGGGCCTCAGTAAATAAATAATTTAAAAGGTCTTGGTGAAAAGACCTTAGGTTCAATTTCTGGAATTAAAAAAATATGAGCTTATTAGTGGTAAAAGTGCAGCGAGAGGTGTGGGTCTGAGACATATCACCTTCACACAGAAAGAGCTGCTTTGCTCAGGCAACTGGGACACATTTCAGAGGGAAGCACTCCCTGGGTGGCCCCGTGCAGCCCCGGTCACCGTCCCCCCTTCAGAAGCAGTCACAGCGTCACACTTCAGAGCTGCAGGAAGCGCGAAGGAGTGGGGGAGAGCGCAGTCCACACTCAGGGCCAAGCAAGAGCGCTTTGCGTCAGAAACCACCCAGTCACTTGCGGCCAGCACAAAGAAAAGACTGACTTGCGACCTGTTGTGAAATGCAATTGATACAGTTTCTGAATCTTATTCATTAAAAACATTCTCCCATCTTGTAAGCGATGATGTGTACAGTTTGCTGGCTGTAGTTGTTCCCTTTCTTTCAATTATCTGCTTACAGGAGATGTCACAGGGGCTGTCTTTCTTTTAATTTATTTTTCAGAGCCGATGAGTTTCACCCATGAGGCGGTGGAATTGTCAGTGTTTTCCTTTGCACAAAGGACAGTGTTTCTGGAAAATGCACAGAAGAACAAGAGCAGAAAGTAGCATTTGGGTGTCCGTCTCCTTCTCCATTTTTCTGCTCCAGAGCTCTCTATGGGAGCATGGAGGGTGACAGGTTTGCCATGGGCACCAGAGCATCAAGGAGATGGGTTAGTGGAACCCACAGTGCTGTGGCCCCAGCTCGGTCCAGCTCTTCGAAGATACCCAGATGGACGGCCCATGTGCCCCTTCCCCAGCGACTCGTCTCGCAGGGAAGTGGAGGACTCAAGGAGGAAGTGGGGTGGGGAAACTGGGGCCCACGTAGCATTTCCACCTTTCACATCCCACTAACAGGCTCCTGCTGACCTGGTCGTGGGGGTCAAAGCCAGTCCATTGGCTGGAATTTTCGGGCCAGCATCAGCCAGTAGACAAGAGCATAGAGTGATCAGGACGTGTTGGGGGACAGTGTTGCTGCTCACTCCCACTGTGGCCCAAAGACTGAAAGCTGATCTTCTCTACTTCCTGGCTCCCCCTGGAATCCCCCTCACAGCCTCCTTTCTAGTCACAAAGACATGTACAACTTTGAACACAATTTCAACAGATTAATCCCACAGCTATTACTTTGTGTGGCCCTACTATGCCCCAGACTCTGTTCTGAGCAAGGGACTGTGAAGATAAACAAGGCACAATCAATGCCTTCCAGGAGGTTGTAGTGTAGCAAGGGAAGTAGGCGCTTAAACAATTAGGAAAGGGGCAGGGATTTAGCTCAGTGGTCCTGGCACCTGCCTTGCAAGCACAAGGGCCTGGGTTTGATCCCTAGTAACTGCATGCAACAGTGCTGTGTGTGGTGGCTCATGCCTGTAATCCTAGCACTGGGGAGGCAGAGGCAGAAGGATTATTGTGAGTTTGAGGCTGAGTCCAGGGCCATCCTGAACTACAAAGCGAGACCCTGTCTCAAAAATAAAGCAATTAGCTAACAGCGTGTCAGCTCTACTACCTGTTAGGTTTATGCTCTGAGTCCTTTGAAGGTGGAATGCCTAAGTTTCAGCCAATTCAAAACCCTCAAATGATGTTTCCAGCCCCAGAAGGCCTCTCTTAGCACTAAATTAATGATCAGATAGGTTGCAGACTTGGGGAGAAAAATGGTGACGGTCTGTGTTACAAGTCTACTCCTGACTGGCTCTTCTCTCCCAAGGAAAAGGCTGCGAAGAAGGGAGGGCGCCTGTGAGGGGCTGGACAGGCCGCCGGCCTTCCCCTGTGGGCTCTCGGCCCCAGATGGCTGTGACTGGCCCTGGACAGGGTCTTCCAAGGGAATTAAGTCACAATAAGGCTGACTGTGTGACCCAAACTAACTCTGATGTCCTTGTGAGAAGAGATTTGGGCACATGGGTGACCCACCAGTCAGACTGCAGCCATGCCAGGGTGCAACAAGAATTCCTCCATGCCATGGAGAGGCTCTGAACCTGCTGGCCCAGGGGCACCTCTACCTGGACCTCCAGCCTCCACCACCTCTGGTGTCCTTAGGCAGCTATGGCAAATGAGCTGGTGCCTATTCCCCCTTCTCACAACTCTGGTCAAGGAGGCTGAACAGCTTGCTCACCGGGCCACTTCATCGGCCGATCCTAGCAGAACCCGAGAGCCAGCCACTTGCATTACACCCAAAAGTGACCTGGAAGTAACCTGAGCTTGAGAGACCGCACCCGCCTCTGCAGCCCTGGTCCCAGGTAAGTGTCCAACTCCCTTCATAGGCATTGCCTCACTCCTCTGTTCTTCTGGTCCAGCCCCACACTCCCTGGGGCTTTGACCTTTGACCTTTGACCCAAGCTCAGCCACTGGTCCCTTCTCTACCCCAAGCTCTGAGTCCTCCTTCTGAGGGAGGCAGGGGCTTCTGTGACTCCACACCCTCAGTACACTCGGGGATTTCTGCACACGCTGGCTCGCAGTGCACATAAGCTCCCTTGGCTCATAAGCTATATGCTGGGGTCCCTTTTTGCCATGGTGTCCCCTGCACCACACCAAAGCTGGCCCACAGTTTCAACTCCATGTACAGTTGGTGATTGAACCTGCAGGCTGGATGAGTAGACAAGGCGTGGTCTTTCTCCAGAACTGTGAATTCTCGAAGGGCAGACCCACAAGTCAAGCAAAAGTATCTCATTTGTATTTCTAGTGTAGCCTCTTAGGAATGAACGCAGATCAGAAGACCCCAGAGTGCCTCCTGGCTGCCCACAGAAATAGATGAGGGCACTGCAGCCACCACCAATTTCCCGAGAGAAGTTACCCTGGCACCAGGAGTGGCAGGTCTCCTGACCTCGGGGATTCCTCACAGCTCAGTGTTCTGTGAACCTTCATGTCTGTACCACCCAACCCACACTGGCACAGACACCAGCCATGTGACTGTGGTTCCTCTGGTACAGGACAAGGACATGGGCTCCTCAGACCGCGCTTGACCTCTGGAACTGTCTTTGGGGCCTGCATCGCCTGCGCTGCCTCTCCACACCTCATTCCGCATCTTTCACTTGCAGCCTTCACTGTGCAGAGGTTTTGCATCTGGACAGTAAACTTATACTTTCCTAAAGAGTGAGAGATGACACGTTATCATAAATTGAAAACCTTCCAATCAGGAAGAGGCCCTGGAAAAAGAGATGGCACTAGAGAAGAGATTTAGTAGACTTCTTTTAAGATTTAGGGAGCTGCATCATCATTTTTCACTCTCTGAGTGAAAACTGGGGGTGGGGGACGGAGGAGGGTTCAAGGAGGAAGCAGACCAGGGCCAGGATGGACGTCTCCACCGTGTGAAAGCGTGAGGCTCAGGGGACGTAGACTCACCCCTCAGTTCTCTGATCCTCCTTATTTTGTATTTTAGTCTTTAATTTGTAAAATGAGAGAAACATATCTATGCTAGAATATCTCAAGGGGTATGCATAAAATTCAAATGAGACTTTTGGTAAAACACATGACTTTACACAAAGCAAGCACTTCCGGAAAGGACGCGTAGCTGCCTCGGGTCCCAGCTGGCTGCGGAGCCCTGCGTGCTGCATCCTGAGGGGCCCCTTCCTCTTCCAGGCCTGAGTCTACTCTTAAAAAACACAACAGAAAAGCTGGGTACCGAGTGCATACCTGGGATTCCAGCACTCTGGGAGGCTGAGATAGAAAGATTCCACTGAAAGTTTCAGCCCAGCCTGAGTAACTTTATGGTTTAGTGAGATCCTATCTCAAAATAAAACGTAAAATAAAATAAAGGAAAAGGAAGGTGTGGCTCAGTGCAAAAGCCCTGGATTCAGTCCTAGTAACACACACACACACACACACACACACACACACACGCACGCACACACGCACATACGCACACACACTCACAGAGAGAGTGGGATGGGGGGAGGGGACAATAAATGAATGGACTTCTTCGCAGCAGCTTTCATATTTGTTGCTGTGGGAATAACAGGAGGCTCCCAGGGTCTGCCTGGACCTGCCCCATCTGCTCATGGAAGGCCAGAGGTACCCACTGGGGGTGGTTTACCCTCTGACCAGTCTGCACAAACTGGATGGCTCAAAACAGAAAAGTTTCTTTTCTCCTGGCTCTGGAGGCCCGGAGTCAGAAACAAAGCTATCGCAGGGTCTCGCTGTGAAGGCCCCGGGCCTGTGTGAGCAGCCTCTGCTGGCCTCCAGGCTGCGGCTGTCCCTGCGGCCGGCCTCTGCCTGGCGACCCTCTCCCCACACCTGCGTCTTCCTGTCTGTACTCATCTGGGACTGAGCTTTTATCTGGATGCTGCTGAACAGGACTAAAAACGCAAAGGCCCTTTCCCAAACTCGGTCACCTCCGCAGGGCCCAGCTTGAGGTCACGCACAATCCTTGGGGTTATCACTGAACCCACGGTGCTCGCACTGCCACGCTGGCAGCCAGACGCTTTGTGGTGCCCTTCATGGAGGCAAGGAGAGGGGATGGCACTGCTGGCCTCTAGTGGGCAGAGACCAGAGATGCTGCCCAGCAACTTCCGATGCTAGCGGCACCAAGACCAAGGATCCTGCCCTGGGGCTCTGGCACTGGCTGCCCCTCACCCGGGAGCTTTACCCATGTGCCCAGGGATGATGAGGCCTTGCCACTGAGGAGTCTCATGGTCCTTCCTGGCCGCCTGACTACCTTCAGGCTCCACCACAGAAGGCTGTGCCCGTTTCCAAACTGAATCTCTGCACCAAGAGCTGTGTGTACACTGGGAGCATGTGTGGGACGGAAGCACAGCAGACGCATTCGAAAGGCAAGGGGCCAGGGCCCTTGACACCAGCCGCCCTTGGCACTTTTCCCTGTGACAGTGTTAAGCGGTGCTGTGAGGGGCCCCGGATAGATCTAGTGGAGTCTCTGTTCCCAGAGATCTTGAACAACAAGCAAAGGTTCTGTTTTTCCCCTGGTGAGTTTAAATCAACCCAAGCGTCTACCCCACGCCAGGACCATAGTGCGAGCACACGGTGGCCGTGGAGCTGAATGCTGTCCCTGACGTCGGAGAACCACAGTGGACAGGAGGTGGTCAGGGGCCAGGTAAGCAAAGCCGGAACGAGCAGCCCCTAGACAGAGGCGGGACACGGAGGGTCAGCACAGAGAGGTGGAACGTGCCAGGTCCCCGCAGAGGGAGGGCTTGTCCTGAGGGGAGCCTGGATGGGCTCTCGAGAGACATGGGGCTAGTGCAGGAACACAGAGGGGCAGTGGGGTGGGCAGCGGATCTCGTGACCGTGGGACCAAGGGTGTGGGTAACCAGGCGGGGCCGGGCAGGAAGGGAAGGCCCCATGGGGTGGTCTTGGCAGATAGGCTGGACAGAGGAGAACGTGCGGGAAGCTTCAGGACACAGACAGAGCAGGCAGGCCTGCTCAGGGCCATGAGCCAGGGACTGAGTCCCTCTGGGGCCAGGGACCCTCACCCCACAAACAGACACCAAAAGGGCTTTTCTCTTCTCTTCCACATGGTCAGAGTTCTCACAGAAGGGCCCCTTTGGCTATAATCACACTTGCTGGACTCCTCTCTGACATGGAACCCACTTCGTCTGGAAGGGCGAGGTCATGGTGCTGCTGGTCAGGAGGGTGACTGCAGCATAAGTATGTGAGTATCAGGCAGGCGGACGGCTGAGGAGACTCTGGGCCATGCAGGGCTCAGCTGGGTGTCACTGTGATCTCCACACCACACACATGACCTTAAAATGGGAGGATTCAGGGCCCAGGAAAAGGCCCTGGACAACCACTGGGGGGCTACCACCGAACTCACCATGGCCCTCA
This sequence comes from Petromus typicus, assembly GCA_004026965.1. Lineage (NCBI taxonomy): Eukaryota > Metazoa > Chordata > Mammalia > Rodentia > Petromuridae > Petromus > Petromus typicus. The sequence continues at coordinate 9,800 of PVIR01029515.1, read as the reverse complement.
CTGCCTTGCTAGCAGTCAGAGAATTTGCCCTGCAGGGCAGGGCATGGAGGGACAGAGCTTCGCCTCCTGCAGAAAGATGAACTACAGCCCCTCCATCATCCTGGTGGGGATTATGCATCTGCCCACATTACGGCACTGAAATACTGATGGAAATTCCAGACCAGCTGGCTTGGCCCACTTCTGCACCTTTTCTGAATCTCAGAACTATTTTTGCCAGCTGCCCCTCCCAGCCTATCAAACAGCATCTTGCTTCCAAATCTCTCAAGGTGAAACATTTATCTTCCAAAAAAGAGGTCCCCACCTTATCTCCATGAGAGTAGGAGGAAGCAACCATGTCACTCAGCAGTAGCCACAACTACCCGTCACTGTCAAAGCCAAGGCAACTGACCAACTGGGATATAATATGTGTTCATTTTTGTGCAAAAGCAAGGACCAAAAATATTGGATCTTAAGGGACTGGCATTGTGGAAAGTCACAGGGGAAGAAAGGGTATAGTTGTGGGAAAGCTTCCAGAACATTCCGGAAGAATGGTGGAGGGACTCTTGGAGTTTAACTGTGATAGACCATGGACAGCGGGTGACTCGTGTGGGTGCAACCAGTTATTCTGTAACCCGGGATGCTGCTGCTGTGACACAAGAGCAGCAGAGCTTCTACTGCAAGAGGACACAACAGAGAATATAAGTGTATCAGCTGTGCGAGCTGGGTCAGGTGAGCTCTATCGCCCCAAGCCTCCGTTTCCCTAGTGCTGACAAGAAAGCAGTGGGGACAAGATGGATTTATTCTCTGTCACTAAGCAGCACACACCTCCAGGTGGCTGCTCAGGACAGCACAGAACCCAAAGTTGTCCCAGAATTGCATATCGATTCCTTGACCACACGAATAAAGTTCAGAGAAGAGTTCATGTTTTATTGAGTTACTTAAGTTTTGCTCCAAATGTTAGAGTTATCTCTGATTCCTCATGTTCTTGCTACCTCCATATCTAAAATTATTACAAACTCCCTTTATTTAGAGACAGACAGGGAATCTGACCACTTTTACCACCTTTGCTGTTACCTCCCTAGTGCTAGCTTCACCGTCTGTGCCTGGGCCCATGCCAAGGTCTCCGTACCAATCTCCCCACCAGGCTTCCAGTCCACTGGGCACAGGCCCTTCCACAGAGCAGACCTGTTCCTCCCTACCCCGGGTCGGCAGGGCCCAGCCTCCTCAGAGATGTGGGGATTGTTTCTCCAGCTCGTCTTCCCCACCGCACCTCACACACCCCAGCTTTGCACAAGCTGTCTCCTTCTTCTGAACATGCTTCACTGAGATATCCTCACGGCTACTTCTGCCTCTTCCAAAGCACCTTCCCAAAGACCCTCATGGTGACCACTCTGTTGAAAACTGTGAACTCTTGCTCTGGTCCTCCTTGGGTTGTTTAATTTTTCTTTATCCTTTTCTAACATTAGTTACTATTATCATTATTTAATCCTTTTTCGACATAGGCTTGAGGCTTTATACCACGAGGGAAGGGTCTCTAACCACCTATTTTTGGATGTATCCATAAAGGACCATCATGGAGTCTTGGTGAATACTTTTGAGTTTAAAAAAAGGTATTTACCAGGATTGGCTTCTTGATCCAGACTGTCGGTATTCAGAGTCCTGGTACGCCCCGCTCCTTGCTATGTAACTGTGAATACCTTCATTTTCATAATCTCTGCGCCTGATTTTCCTCCTGTGAAATCATGCTAGACTAGGATAGGAGGAGGCTGAAATCAGTACAGTGATGAGTTAGCTGGTTAATGAGAAAGGTTTCTAAGGTGGAGTCTGCACTCATTCCCGACGTTAGTTTTCTAAATACCTCCATAAGTCGGCTAATTACCTCTTATATTTGACTCTTTGATAAAATAATGTGAGTAAACACAGAGATCCACAGTTAACACTACTTGTGCCCTGTGTCTCAGCTCTGCTTCTGCTCGACCAGGCCCCACCTTGTGCCAGTTCTTGGCTCGGCGGAAAGACAGCTGCTACAGCTCTGGATCAGACATCTTCACAAGTTTCAGTTTGGTGGAAAAAGTGTTTCTCTGCCAGAATATCTACATGGATGTCTTCTGTTCTCTTGGTTTCTGTGTCTGTCTCCGACCTAATCAACAGGATGGCATAAGCAGCTCCAACTCAGGTCAAATACTTGCTGACCCAAGACATGGCCCATCCCAGGGTAAACAGGCTGGGAGTGAGAGAGTGACATCAGGAGTGGTTGGCAACAGCAAGACGCCAGGTACTGAGGCTGGAAATAGCGCATGGCACTGTCTCAGTGCTCCCTGGGGAGTCCTCCTCCCTGCCCTCCCTAGGTGTTCACAATCTACACAGCACTGTCCATTCACTGGCAAGATGGTCGGACAGATCTGGACAAGGCTCCTCTGGGTTCAAAGAGGAAAGAACCATTTCATGTCAGCCTCTCCTGATGTGAACTGCCCATCGCGCTGCGGGTGCGATTGCCAGTGTCTCCCAAAATCTCACATGCTCACATTCGGGGCCTTAGAAGATGACAGGCCATAAGACCTTACTGTACCCAGTGGACCCCTCATGGTCCATGAGGGTGGGCCAGGAAGGGCACCACTCTCCTGGCTTCTGCCTGTCCTTTCTCAGTCTGCTTCCTGGCTGCCATCCTGTGACCTCCTCACCCACCTCGCTCATCTCGGGTGCTATTGTGCTATTTCTGCCCCGGGACCACTGGATTACACACAGAATGCTCTAAAGTCCACAAGCCCAACCAAACCTCCTCTTCCTGATTGTGGGTGTTGGGTATTTCATCTCGGTAACATGACAATGAGTAAGACCATCAAGCACAATAAAACCCACAACCGTGTAACAAAACCACACATATGTACCAGGACTGATGACCCTCCACTTCCTTGCTTCATGACTGGGAATGAAGTGTGTATCTGACCGGTGTCCCGCCCTTCGAGTGCGTGTCCTCCCTTCCCCACAGCAGGGCTGCTGTGAAGATCAACCGGACCATACACATAGAGCCTGAACGACAGTGCCTGGCACATGAAAAGACTCGTTAAATGTGAGCAATTAATATTGTCCTTGTTATGATTAGCAAGAGGCCAGTCACCATCTCGGCACAGGGCTAAGTCCCGTGACACGTGACAGACGTGTGCAGTGTGATTTGGCCTGACCGTTCCCTTTCCCTCCCAAGAGACATGTGTCTCCTGAGTATCAGCTGCTGGGACATTTACAGACACTTTCCTCTGCAGGCCTCTTGTCCTCACTAGCGGAAGTCCATCCATCTAATCAGAAGATTGCTCTTGCCCCGTCTGTCTGACTAACAAAAAGAAGGCTGAGTTTACAATGGGCTTATGGAGCGGAGTGGAGGATGGAAAGAGATCCCTCCCCAGGACAGTGCCCTTGAGATTCGAGGGGTCCTAACACAGCCCCAGGGACAAAATAAGGGCACCCACACCGCAGAGCCTGTGAACCCTCTTCATATACAGCAAGCAGCCCTGTGACAGGGAGATGACGGCCCTAATACAAGGGTCAGCTCAAAGCTTCCTGTGCAGCCCGGCAGGGGTACACGTGCGTGACATGGCCCACAACTAACCAGGAGGCTGGGGCAGGAAGGAGGATGGCAAGTTCTACCCTCTGTGGGGCAAATGATCTTATATATAAACCCTGTGTCAGAATTAAATATCCAAGGAGGAGGCCTGTGGGTGTAGCTCATTGTGAAAGCCTCAGGTTCAACCCACACTACTACAGCAAACAAACAAACTGCTCTGTGTGTCTCGGCATCTACTGAAGCCCAGCTCCGGGCTCTGGGCTTTCAGGCTGCAGCGGGGAAACCCACTTTCCTGGCTTGCCCTGAATGGGCAAGTCCAGGGGACTTCCAGGAGAGGAAGACACTCCACACACACACACACCTCCCCTGAGAAGAAGGTCCTTCCTGTCCCTTACAGGCCTGAAGGCAGAGCAGCCTGCCCATCATGAAGCCTCCAAAGAAGACTCAGAAGCTACAGGAAAGAATTGGCTACAGGACCCAGAGCAGGGTGCTCCTCACTGGTGACTCCCCTGGCTGAGGCCCCTGGGGAGAAGGGAGAGAACCCGGCGTTAGCCAGGGTTTAACAAGGGCAGGCTCTTCCGCACTCCCCACCACACGTGCCCCTTTGATTACCAGACAAATCTGAACCCAGCTGTTCCCTGGCAGCTTTGCGAGTGAAGCCAGAAAGCCAGTCTGTCCCTTCCTTTCAAAAGCCGTGGCAGTCCTGAGTCGCATTACAGGTCGGACGTCTGATCAGCAGACGAATACCCCAGTCCATGACAACACTGCAGCGCTGTCTCTGATTATGTGCCGCAATCCACTGCGAGCCGGGAAGGGCCCCACCTCGGCACTCCTCCTCCCCACTCGCACCCTGAGAATGGAGCCCACGAAAGCTGAGCCCGCTTCCTGGGCTCTCATGGGGTCTGCTTTGTCACCAGCACAGGAAGCCCACACAGCGCTCCACCTTGCTCTCTGCGCCCTGGGGCTACACCTCAGATTCAGTGCTCACCGAAATCCGAGCCTCACCAGACTGACAAAGAGAGAAGCTAAAGAGAGTCCGCAGGCTGGTGTGCGCCTTCAGCCTGTCCCAGAGGGCAGAGGGATGAAAAATGTGCTCCTGCCTAAAGGCAGGGCTCGATCTATTCTGATTTGAAAACCTCCAAAGCCTCAGCCACTACTAATGGATCTGCTTCTTGCTGTTGGAAGGAAGAAATAACATCATATGTGTAATGAAAGTGACCAGCCCAGGCCCCAGCCCCTGGTGGGCAGGACTGCCCGTTGCAGTCAGCTCTGAATCTTGCAGTCACTGCTCTTTGGGGCTGATGGAGGAGGCGGCTGACTGCCAGCAGTCTGTCCAAGCTGGGTTTTCCCCTAGGGATCTCACCATGAGCCTTCTGCGTAGGCCTGCGTTGGGGGGCCCTGGTCCCTGGGGTTAGATTCCGAAGTCAGCAAAGGTGAGCTGCACAGCGCCACCTCCAGCATGCACATGGCAATGTGTGCACACCAGTGATGCATCACCAGTCCTGCTACGTGGCCACGGCAGTAGCCAGCACTCACTCATCTCAGGTGCTCACTGGCTCACATCTAATGAGCTCAGGCCACAAGAGCCCCTCTTGGTGTGAGGTCAGGTGCATAAAGCATCTTCGCCGGTCTAATTTGCTAGGGCGGGAGATGGATCAGAGAGGCTGGGTGACTTGGCCAAGGTCACCCATGACTAGCGGGTAGAGCTGGGATTCAGACCTATCCCGAAGAGGGGCTCCCCTGCCTTCTCCTTCTCATCCATGTTCTAAGGCACCCAAACCCCCTCCACACCAACACAGTGTCCTGGTCTCCAATTCCTATGCTGAAGCCCTGACCCCCACAGGATGGCATTTTGAGATGTGGCCTGTGGAAGGCAATGAGGGTTCCATGAGATGGTGAAGATGGAGCCCTTGTGATGGGATTGATGGGGGCATGAGGAAAAAGAGGTAGGAGAGATGGCTGCCCCGTCACGTGAGGACCTGCCAGGAGGCTATCTCTGCATTAGGACAGGGGTCTTGGGATCTGTCAGCACCTTGGTCTTGGATGTCTGGCCCGGTCTATGGGATGGTGCTGTGTGGCAGCCTGAGCCAGGACAGAGACATCTACAGAGAAAGTTTAGGACCAGCCAGGACTCGGGGTCTGCACGCGGCCAAGCGGGACTGGACACCGAGCATCTCCAAGCACTGAGCTGTGGAATCAATGTGGAGACTAAGTAAGAAGATGCTCAGGTGGGTCCTGCTCCCCAGCATGTAGCAAACCTTCAACAAACAGAATAAAATGTGCTCACACTGTGTCTAACCCAACAGTGTTCCATCGCTGCTGGGGACCAGAGTGGGATCTGTTTAATCAATTTTCCAACATGATGTCTAGAATGAGGTTTCCAAGTCACTATTGGAGTTAAAGGTGGACCAGGGAGGGGGACAGAGGAGCAACTCAGGAGGCAGAGATGGGGGTGCAGGGCCAGGGGAGGAGCACTGCCTGGTGCCTGGGATTCAGGGCTCCAGAGAGCACCAGGCTAGAGGGAGAGGGAGCTTTCAGCACCTCACCTGTGTCCTACCCAGTTCTGGGTCTTGCCCTGGCCCACATCCTGGTGCCTGGTTAGGTGGATGCCACAGGGAAGATCTTTCAGGACTCTGCAGAGGGAGTGGGGCATCCCTGGCCCCCAGCAGCAGGAACAGGACAAATTTCATCGTCCCCATGAGCTGGCAGGGGTTATGACCAGGCTGTGCACAGCCAGGGCCCAGTACTGCTCACATACCTCTGCCCCACCCTGGCGGAACCCTTTTAAGAGGCTGCATGCCAGGGAAACCAGGAGCCTTTGTTCCCCTCCCTGGGGCAGCACAGAGGACTGGCTAAACCACCGGAGAATGGTGCCCTCACCTGGACGTGCTCAGCCAGCCTGGCCTCCCCTGACTTGCCTGAACCAGGGCACATCCCCTGGACAAAGGCTGCACAAATCCAGAAGACCACAGTCCCTGGCCTCCAGATGCCACCAGACTGAGTCCCTCCACCATGCCAGAGATGCCCAGGAATGCTTTTATCAAAGTGCCCTGCAAATCCCAGGGACTGGGACAGAAAAATGAGCTTTGGGGAGAGTCCCGTGGTCTCCCAAGGTCGTGGGGCTGGCAGGGAGCTGGGTCCCTGGCACCACAGTGAGCAGGAGCCCAGACTCTGCAGTCAGAACCTGGTCCTCACCCCAGCACTTCCGCTGCACTGCTGTGCATTTCAGCGAAGGCGACCCCATCTCCCTGGGCTTCCATTCCTAATCTACACAGCAGTGACAGCCAGTGGAGACAGGGACGCCCAAGGGACAGTGGAGCCGGGAAGTGTTCACACACGGCCCCCTCCGTCGCAGCTCTCCATGGTCCTCCAAGCCCCAGCTGGTTGGGCGTGGGCAGCCTGGCGACGTGCACAGAGTGTGGAAGAAAGGCCATGCCAATGACACGGCGACTTCCGTCCCTCCTCTTCACCCTTCTGCTGCACGTCATGGGCTTTCTCACACAGCGGCTGTACCCTGAAGCTCCAGCTCCCCAGGGACTGTGCTCACGTGGCTTCTATGCCACAGGGAGTGGAGGAGGGGCAGCTCCTCTGTGTCCTCCACCTGGGCCACCCTGACATCACACTGGGGACGCTGAGTCTGAGGGAGGGTGGCAAGAATGAGGGCATGCCTCCAGGAGAGAAGCCCACTTTGGGGCAGAGGAGGGAGCCGTAAAGAGGGGAGAAGGCAGCCCGCTGTGATGGCACACACGTGGAGCCTAGTGTTCTGGGAGGCCGAGGCAGGAGAATCACAAGTTCAAGCCCAGCTGGGGCAGTTTACGAAGTTAGTGAGATGCTTTCTCAAAACAAAAATACAAAGCTAGGGATCTGGTTCAATTCCAATACCAGAATAAGGGAGGGGGAGGAGAAGGATGAAGAAAAGAGAGAGGAGGAGAAGATAGAAGGAGAGAGGAGAAGGTGAGAGAGAACTCCCCTCTACTGAGGATGAGCCAGACTTCGCTAGTGACACGCACTGCCACAGAGCCAGCTGCTTACCACAGAAGCACCAGTGCTCGTTACTCACAGCCCTGCAGGCTAAGATCGGGGCTGGGGCAGACTCTCCTTAGGGTCCCTGGTGGCTGCAGAGGGTGCAGGCTGGTCTGGTCTCCCCAGCTCACTCAGAGGGGGAACCGGGCCGGAGCTTCACTGCGGTCTCACACGCCGAGCCATGCTCTGGGCTGTGGCCCAGAAGCCCCTCGACACTGTAGCTCCGGCATCTCTGCTCAGGGGCACTGGCCTCAAAGCCAGGCTGTGAGTTTCTGTCCCCACAGCTCTCAGTGCAGCGCAGAGAGAAGATGGTCCCAGGATGACCACCAGCCTTTCTCCACCACTTCCTGTCTTCACACTGCTTCTTTCTTTCCTCTCCTTCCCTGCCTGCCACCCGCTCTGTGTCCAGCACTGCAGCACTGCCCTACGTCCTGCTGGTGCAACACTGACGCTCTGCTGGTCACCTGCTCTCCTTGCTCTGGGCTGACACGCTGGGCAGAGGCCCACGTCCAGACCCCGGGTCAAATCCAAGTGGTGGTTTCCTTTAAGTGAGCTAAATGCTTTCCTCAATCAACCAGAAGCATGTATTTTCCATTGATTCTGTTCCCGTGGACAACTCACATTTTTTCCTAGCTTGTGTTCTGCATTTCAAGGACAGCTCAGACTAACCAGATGTCCAACATCCAGTACCCACATACAGTGTGTGGCTACCACAGTCGAGAAGGCAGGTCCAGAGCCTAGGTAGGAGCCTTCCAACGGGTGAGTTATTTTTTGTATCCTTCTAAATCATTCAGATAAAACCCCCAAGAGGACATTTAATGAAAGAGGTCAACAGAACAAAAAGTTATTCAGATAATAAGAGCATCTTGCTCATAGCCAGGCTATAAATTTGAGACATACTGGTATGTGGTCAGAAGCCAAGTGCACAGGAGGGTGTTTTTGTCAACTAGCCAAGTGCAAGTCAAGCCCCAATTCTTAGAGTTAAGCATAATTGCATTTAAAGTGGGATCTGGATATATGTTTACATATTTTCTGAGATGTGGGATGCATCATCCAAAAATGAATTCCTGGGCTCTGGGAAGGTCTTTGGCCTTCCTAGAACCTACTCCAAGCTCTGCAACCTGAGATTTGCAGGTGAACAGAAATGAGCACGTGGCTGCAGAACAGAGGCGCAGGCCGAGGAGCGAGACCAACACCAGCCACCTGCTGACAAAATGCGTTTTTCAAAGAAGCGAGTATGCACGCACCACCGACAAGTGAATACGATTTGCTTTCTCCCTGCCTTTCAAACCTCTTATTAATCATAACATATTATTGCTTTGCCAGTTCAATATGTAGAGTAAAACGCCAGGAACCAGCTGAGAATGAAGTGCAGAGAACAAAATTGGATGGCAAGAAAAGAGCAAAATTAACATAGGTTAAAAAGAGATCGAGAGGAAAAAACACCCTCTTAGAACAGATTTTTATAGCTACCAGAAATATAAGGTGAAACTTAAATACACTTTCAATGCAGCTACTACTTGATGCTCTAGTGTTTCAAAAAAGGAGCAGGGTCTGGAGAAGTGGGTGGGGAAGGGGAGGAGGGTCAACTGCTCGGAGTGACAGCTCCAGGCTCTGTCTAGCCTTAAGGATGCGGCTCCGCATTAGAGCCGTTACTGTCAGTTCCCACTGGCTGGGACAGGTAGGAAGTCACACTGATGTTCTGAGGAGAAACGGAAGAGAGACGGCAGCGTTTGGGAAGAGGAAGGGAAGGGTCAGCATCACTCCTGACGGAGCAGAAAGGATATCGTGGGCTCTGCAGAGAACTGACGAGGAGGGAGTTGGGCTGCGAGTCCAGAGGACCAATGGGAACTTCGAAGTGCGCTGAGGAGCAGAGAGCAGACAAAGAAGGTTCAGACACATGCACACACATGCGCGCGCGTCCCTCAGATGTACATCAAAGCCGTCAGGAAGTGGATCTCTACCTGCCTGTGGTCGTGCAGAACACCACACTGAGAGCAAGCTGTCCCGGTGTCACACAGGCTCAGAGTGGATAAATGGATCATCGGCGACACAATGGCCCCAGCCCACCCTTTCCCGAATCCCCTCTGTCCCCTGCAGTGAACAGACTCTGAACACTGAGCCAGCCCTTGTGACCTGAACCCAGGCTCAGTCTGCTTTTCTTTTAAGTCCCCCCTCGGTGATGATCTCTGGCACCCCAGGTCCCAGCACCCGGGCTGTGGGAGCTCTCCCCATGCAG